>JABUQX010124147.1:0-17500 GCA_015478945.1 Trachelipus rathkii | reverse complement strand
TTGCCAGCGGCTTCAAATAAAAATTTTAAAATCATTCATCTCTTCTATCAGGAAGCGATAAATTTTTTTCTGCGAAAAATATGATTTCCATCACCTAAAATAAAAGTTAAATTTCTGTCGTTGTTTAGTAAACCATCACATGAAATAGCAGATTGTATAAAACTTTTTTGTTCCAAGCTTAAATTGTTAGATTGCAAAAAAAAGCCAAAAAAGCACTTTAATCATTAAAATATACATTATAATTATTAGTCTTCAAAAGACATGTACACTTAAACAAGATAACTTAAAAATGAAAAAAATATTTATTTGGCATAGTCTATTCCCTTGTCTTGTCAGGTTGTCAGTTTCATAACGCTTTTTTGCATATATTGTCAGATTCCAAAATAAATACTATACCAACATACGAATATATATATATATATATATATAGTATATATATATATATATATATTATATATATAATACTATTATATATATATATATATGATATATATATATATATATATAATATATATATATATGAATATATATATATCGTATTCTGTAATATACGCAGTGTGACGACAGAGTATAAAGACCTTACGCAAACCCACGTCACAGTATGACGTCACGCATTCATTTCAGCTATACGTACATACGAACCGAAGCTTCCGTTTAAATATATATAGAATGCCATATATATATATATATATGATAATTATATATAGTATATAATATTATATATAT
Organism: Trachelipus rathkii; assembly: GCA_015478945.1. Lineage (NCBI taxonomy): Eukaryota > Metazoa > Arthropoda > Malacostraca > Isopoda > Trachelipodidae > Trachelipus > Trachelipus rathkii. The sequence goes on along the minus strand of JABUQX010124147.1, from coordinate 16,774 downwards.
AGATATATATATATATAATATATTATTATATAGTATATAAATATTATATAATATGCCTATATATATATATATATATATATATATATATATATATATATATATATATATATATATTTACAAGACTGTCCAAGTCAGAAAAACAAAAACTCGTCACATAATTAAGTTTTCCTCATGCAAATAAACAACCCAACCTCTTTACCATTGATAAAAGAAACTGTCACCGTAAACACCAAGATATTTTGCACGATAGAAACTACGACAATATTAGACAATTTTATAGACCTCCTGATCAGAGTCAAAAATTAGATGTGGAAATGGTGAAAGAAATTGAGACAGAATGCCACAAAAGAGAAAAAGGTATGGTCATAAAGGGGATTTTAATTTTATTGGCATTCAGTGGGATTCCTTGTCTAGTGAGGATCATAGAAGTTTTGTATTTATAAATTGTATACTAGACAATTGTTTGAGCCAGGTGATCCATGAATCTACTAGACATGGGGCACTATTAGACATAATATTAACTAATGATAAAAGTATGGTAGATGAAGTTAGAGTGGAGGAAAGTTTAGGAATTAGTGACCATAATATAATTAGATTTAACATGAATGTGATATCTGGGCCCAAATTTCTAGTTAATAAAGAAAAAACTTTAAATTTTCGAAATGGAGATTTTACCAAATTTTGAAACATGATTCGCATAATTGACTAGGATAAAGAGTTTAAAGATCAAAATTGTTTCATCGTATGGAAACACTTTAAACAAGTTTTGATGAATATTCAGTCTGTATGTTTAAAAGATAGGCCCATTAGGGTGGCGAAGAGAAAATCTATTTGGTGTAAATGGAGAGATAAGAGAGGAAATCAACGAAAAACGTATATGTTTTAAAATATTCAAGGGTAGTAATAGGGAGGAAAATTTAGAAAATTATAGGAAAGCTAGAAATGAACTTTACCAGTTAATAAGAAAGCGAAAAGAGGAAAGGACAGGGAAATTAATTTAGCAAGAATAGTAAAAGGGTCCGAAAAAGTTTTTTTTTTAGCTTTTACAAATTTAAAAGTAAAAATACTGTAGATGAATTAGCCCAATTAGAATTGATGAAAATTTAGCGAGTTCAGATAAGGAGTTGGTCAACATTTTCAATGCTTATTTTGCGTCAATGTTTACTGAAGAAAGATTGGATTATTATTTGGAGAATATTTCTGATATTAATGCAATAAATAGACTTACGGAATTTGAATTTGAGATTAAAGAAATTAAATCTTTACTGGACCTATTAATGCAGGTCCTGATGGTATATATATATATATATATTATAGACTTACAGAATTTGAATTTGAGGTAAAATATATTAAATCTTTACTGACCATATTGAACCAAGTAAAGCTGCAGGTCCTGATGGTATATATGGAATTCTGAAGGAGGGTAGTAGCAGCATTGCAAATGCCCTGTATTTGATTTTCAAGCTATCTGTAACATTTGTTGAGGTATCAGACGACTGGAAAACAGCATATGTTGTGCCTATTTAAAAGAAAGGTAGTAAGGAAGATTTGGGAAAAATTATAGGTTAGTTAGCTTAACATCTCTGGTTGTAAAAGTTTTGGAAAGTTACTGAAAGGTCAAATTGAAAGAAATATTTTGGGAAGAAAACAATGTATTGTATAAGGCTGAATGGAGAACGTTAATTGCAATATGGTATAGGGGTGAGTGGTACGTGGTTGGAGTTAAAGAGTGTGTTATGGTTAATAGAAACAGTGTGTGACAACTAAATGACATAAGTCATCCGTGGGAAAAGTGAAGAGTGATATCCCACCATGTTTCAGTGTTGGACCACTATTGTTTCTTATATATATATATTAGTATATTATATATAATATATATATATATATATATATTATATAGTATATATATATATTATATATATATATATATATATATATATAATATATATTTATAATATATATAATATATATATAATATATATAGATATATTATATATATATATATATATATATATATAATAATATATATATATATATCTATATTAATCGACTTTATTTGTATAAAACAAAAAACAATTTAAAATGCCAAAATAATCAATAATAATGTATTAAATCATACTCATTGAATTATGAACTTACTTACTTTATTATAATTTTATATAATATATTATATATAATATATATAATATATATATATATATATATATATATATATATATATTAAAATTATAATATATATATATAATATATATATATATAATATTATATTTATATATATATAATATAATTTTATCTTCCTAGGGGGCAATAATTAAACTTGCTGTAACATGTTCGGTGGCAACAGGCTTTGATAGTCAGCTTAAAGTTTGAATTCCTATATGCCCTGTAGTTACCCTCTGAAAGGGGATAAAGCACATTAAAAGGAAGTTATTATATTATATATATAATTATTTATCATATATATTATATAATATAATATATATATATAATATATATAATATTATATATTATACTATAATACTATATATATATATATATATATATATAGTATGAGTAGTCAGAAAATACTGCAACATTCTGATCAGTTCTTCATATCTGCAATTAATAAGCTTGTGTTGTGGAATGTGTGTTGCAACATATAAGGACAAGCGGTCAGCAGTTAATGACATGCTGAGGAAGATGGTCCATGTTTTGTACAATTCAGTTCGCTATTGAAGGAACGCGACATGGTGTGGCGGGAAAAATATGTAACAGAATGGCCAAACTTTGAGCAATAGCAAACACTTAAATTTCTGTCAATTAAGGAAAAACATTTACAGAAACATTCAATTTGATAAAGGGGTGTATGGTGATGAATCATCATCGCGAACCCGAGTTTATGAGTGCAGTACACTTTTTAAAGAAGAGCAGAAGTTGCTGAAGATGATACACCAATGACGACAACCATTGCTAGAATAAGGTTGATAATCCAACTGGCTGGAGGTAAACCATCGATATGTACATATTGTCAAGATTTTTCAATGGCTGTGGTAATGCATACTCACAAAAAACTTGAACAGAGGTACGGCATGTGTTAGCTAACTTGTGTCCCAAGATTCACCCAAGAGCAGATGAAGAGCGGGCCTACAATAAACGGAGAGCTCATTCTATGGTGGGTGGGGATTGAGGATTGTTGATAGGGTACATAAACTGGTGATTGAACCTGGTGTACCTGACAACCCTTAAATGTGTGTGTGTGTGGCCAAGCATACATAGGTATGTATGTGCGTAAGAATTCATGAAATGAAAGCATAAAAGGTAAATGGGAACATATTATAGTAAAGATCCTGGGGTGTTAAAGAAATTTAATCCTGTGAAGATAATTGGCACTCTGAATCTCATAGTATAATCCTGGGTTGATAACACTTACCAAACATATCGCGTATACTTTGTTAGATTCTCAGTCACCTTCGTGATGCTAACTCGTGACTCAAAAATCCTGAGCTTTGGGAAAAATGAAAAATTGCTGTTTATGCACCTAATTATGACAATGACCTGTCCATCATTTCACTCCTGGTCTTTAAACATTCTGACGAACCCAGGTCACGATACCTGTGCTTTCTCAACTCCAGTTATATGTTGCTATTTGTTGGTTGTTTGTTGAAAGGAAGTTTATTGCTTGTAAGGGACTGAATGGAGGAAAGCAACAAGGTGCATTTTAAAGTGTAGAGGATGTGTAGAATCAAATCTTCACATTGATAAAAAATGTATTTAGTTTTATGGACCTGCCACAGCCGAGAGCTAGCATATGGAAGAATCTAACAGGAACTATTGCTAGGCTAGTTGTGTATAAGATGTTGTTGGTTAGGCATCTGAATGGAATCAAGGTGTGTAGTTGCATGCTCGATAGCGAAGGTGTGTGGTAAGAAAAAATGGGAGTTAAACTGAATGATTTAATATTAAGAGCGGAGTGATGCAGATGTGTTATTTCTCCTTGGATATTTAATTTGTATTGTATATGGGATTATGAAGAATTAGAGGTGGGGTGGTAGGGGGAATGCTGTTACAGACTGATGGAAGAAATGAAGAGATGTGAAGGTTATACCCTGCTTATTTTACTCGATGATGCTTGGTTTAGTGTAGTGAATCGTTGAAGAAAGTTTGAGAGATTGGTAGAAGGATTAGGCAGGGTGTGTAAAAGTAAAGGTTTGAAAAGAAATGTAGGCATAAAATAAATGATGATAGGGTGAGGTTTGTCCGTGCTGTGAACTCATGTTGGATGTGAGAATTTGAAGAAGTATAAATCGCTGTGAAACTTGCAGAACATTCTTGTGGGTTACTAAAGGTACTGTTTCTAAGTTTTATAACAAAAATTAATGCACACACACTTCTTTCACATCATTCATTTTCATTATCTGTATAATAGCAAACTAGAAACAATCAAGTACTAAAAAATCATGCAGAACAAAAAAAAACTCTCATGCTGGTGAAGGCCACATGTAAATCTATATTCAGAACTGGTTCACCACAGCTCCAGTATGGTGACAGTTAAATGAACAGTATGTACTTGTCAGAGTTTTTCCGACATTGTTCACATACTTTGAAAGCACTCGTAATATGAAATTTGGTTGGGATTAAATATAAAAAATAGGAAAAGAAACAGGAGAAGAAAATATCTATTAACATGTACTTTTGGAATGTTGTGCCGCCGTGTGTGTGTACCGATATATATATATATATATATAATAATATATAATATATAAATATATAATTATATTAATAATATATATATAGGTATAGTGAGGGGGGGGATGGTATATGTTCTTAGAAGAATGATATAGTAGTAGTAGTAGTGATAGGTAGGCGGGGGGCGTGAGGTGAGGTAGTGAGGTGGGTAGAGTAGGAGGTAGGTAGTGGAGGTGAGTATAGTTAGGGTATTCTTGTGTATGTTGCAGGGGGTAGAGGAATACCGAGAGAGGTGGTAAGTTGGGAGAGACGGTGTGCGCGCGAGTGTTCCAGAGAGCGTTGATGTATAGAGTTTTGTTGAGGAGATGTAGTGATGAGTAGGTGAGTATGAGTGGTAGTAGAGCGGTGGTAGAGTGGTAGTAGAGAATAGATCATGACAAGGTGGATGGAGGGTAGGGGTGGTGGGGGTAGGTGTGAGGGGTGGTGTGAGGTGAGGGGTAGGTGGTGAGGTGGGGTAGGGGTTAGGGGGTAGATGGAGGGGGGGGTGACGGGGGGGGTAGTTGGCGGTGAGGTAGTAGTGAGGTAGTATGTGAAGTGAGGGTAGTGAGATGGGGCGGGTAGGTGGGTGAGGGTGGGAGGGGGTAGTAGTAAGTTGAGTATGATGTGAGGTGAGCGGTGAGGGGGTAGGGTAGTAGGTTGTGAGGGGGTAGGTGAGGGTAGTGAGGGTAGGGGTGTAGGGTAGAGGTGAGTAGGTGGGGTGGGTAGTGTGATGTATATAGGGGGGGGTATATAATAATATCGTATAGAAAGTAACGCTAGTATATTAAAACCTTTCATGACTACAATGCTAAAAATTAAGAAAAGGTTGTGTCTTATGTACTAAGTTGAGAAGAAAACAGAAACATTTATACGCATCCATATTCTTATCTACGTTCAAAGAGATTATAAATAAATAGATCTCCAAATTTTTTAGAACTCCCGTAGTATTTATTTTGTTCATAAACGTGAGATCCTCTTCTCTCGAAATGCATGACATGAGTAATGCGTGGCAAGTATTTGATTCTGATTAAAACAATGAGTGAAAATTTTCTTAAGCAGCACCCCTACTCATGCTTCAAGTCATCTGTCCTACATCTTCAAGCTTGTTCATTCAGCTTAGACAATCTTAAAAGTCTTTTCTTGTAAGCCATATTTTACCGCTCCAGTGGATCTGAAAAGAAGCAAAATATACAAAAAAAGGTTTTAAAAACCTTCAAAAAGAGATATTTGTTTAAGAATACGGCCTGATTACAGCAATTCTGTCAGGATAATCCATAATTTTTTTTTAGCATTTTATTACACGTGTAAATATGCATCAAAAATATTAATGTTGGGTATAATAATAATAGCACAAATATTCCTTATATACCCAATCTTCTGAAAAATCAGTTTTGTTGAAAAAGACTTGCTAATTTAAATATGAAGTGTTTAAATATAGTTTATGGTTGCCTTTAAAAAGGAAGGCCAAACACTGGGTGACTAAAAAATTTTATCTTCTCTTTCAAGGTATGGTAGAATTTTTGGAGTGGATGATTTTCATGTCGAATTGACAGCTGAATAACAATGTGATAAAATATGTTAAAAAGGGCAAAGGAAGGGTTGGAGGTTGTTTGCATGATCAAACCATTTAAAAATAATAAAAAAAAGATCCGATTTTGCGCCACTCCAGAATTCAGCGCAACAAAACCAAAACCTCTGCTTCCCAAACTCCAATCAAACTCACAACACCAATCCCACTACTCGATCACATAATAAAAAAAAAAAAAAAAGATCCGATTTTAACATGTCTGCATATTCTATGTTTTTTTTGTAAAGTATGTTCTTCTTGAATATAATCTTATACTTGAAAAAATACAGTTTAACATAGAGTTATCTTATTGCGAGATGTGTGGCCAAACCTTTGGCCTAAGTATTCAAACATTTTCCACTATGTAAACAAGTAAAAACTAGGCAAAAAGTTAGAAAAAATTTCATAAGACGAAATAAAATGAATGGGTTGGAATGTTTTTAGTCAATAAATTTGTTATAATATATATATATATATATATTATTATATATATATATACTATATATATATATATAACTAATATATATAATATATATATATATATTATAATATATATATATATATATATATATACTATATATATATATATATATATATATATATATATATATATATATTATATATATATATATAATATAATATATACTATATATATATACATATATATATACTATATATACTATATATAGTATATATATATATATAATATACTGTCTCCTGCAGCTGGCCAAAAGACTAGAGCCTGCTAAACACAAGAGTGTGAAAAAAAAAAATCCGCCAAATCAAAACTCCCAACGATGCCCTGAAACCACAGGTATGAAGATGTGCAGTTTAAGGAAGCTGGAAAAAAATTGATAAAAGAGATGTCAGACTCTTGACCAGCAGAGTACATGCAAAACTGAGAAAAAAGGAAGAGGTATACCAACTAAAAGAGTTTCAGAAAAGCAGTGTTATTGTAAATAGCCAACAAAAAGCTGATGGCTAGAAAGAGAGAGAGAAGAGAATTAAAAAAACAGAGTTTGACAAGTTGAAGAGTATTAGACTCCACCTTATCAAGGAATGCAGTATGAGTGAAACACCCCAGATATGTGAAGAAAACTCTATACAAGTGGTACAACAATGACCTAAAACATAAAAGCAACTGGGTGGGGGGGGTGGAGTAGTAGTTTCAAAGAGCCTCATATCCCAATCCTTAGAGTTAATGTTTAGGGAGAGATAATGTGATCCTTCCTATAAGAAAATGAAAAAAAAGGAAATAACCCCAAGAATATTAAGAAACAGGAGGAGGTATGAGATGTATGTTTGGATAATGATGGATGATTGTAGCTGCATGGAATATTAGTCATGTAGGTATTAAGGTATCGAAAACAAATTTTTTCTGTTCTCAAAAAAATTTTGAGAAGGATGAGAGGTCAGCTGCTCTCTAAGGTCGCTCTCCTAACATCAACATTTTATGCGGTTGGATGGGATACTTTGCTAAATAAAAAGTAATGAAGGGTGGAGTTAGTCATTAAAAAAGTGTTAAAGTAATGAAGGGATAACAGATGGCCATTCAGGAAAATTAGAAAAGGGAGCTAGAGTTAGAACAGAGCCCTGAGAACATCATTACTGATATACTTAAAAGAGAAAAAGGGTCCACCAGAACAGCTACAGAATGGACAGAAAGGAAGCTTGGTCTGAGATTACAGACTCAGAGAGGAAGATGAAAAGGGAAATTAGAAGTCAAAACTTTATGTCAAATCTATTGAATGCATTTTCGGCTCAATGTGCACGAGAGCAACCTCCCAGCAGAAAGGAAATGTGGTTGTAGGGACCAAGAGTCACAGAGAAGAGAAGACCACTCAAACATTCTATTCGGAACGATCCCAATACTGGTGATCTGAGATAAGATAGTATGATTTAATTAATATTTAATTTTCAATTTAGGATAGACTAGTCAAAGAGTTTTAGAGAAGAATAAAGGATGGACAGTAGTTCGAGGGGAAATGGCATCCTTTCTCATAGGTGAATGAACAATTTCCAATGGATGTGAGAAGTTCAAAGATTGACCCCTTGATATATTATATCTATAGTATTATATACTATATAACTATATATAATATATATATATTATATATAAATATACTATATATATATGTGATCATAACTACTATATATATATATATATATACTATAACATAATACTATATATATATATATATAGATATATATATATTATAAATATCATATTATCTCGACATAGTAGAACACTATATATATGTAGTATATATATATATATATATATATACGCTATATTAATTACTACTACCGCTATTACGTAGTATTAATTTCATTACCAACCAAAACCAGGCCCATGAATGTTGCGGGATTTTAACCTACCACAGTAGGGGGCCCTTGGTCAGCGGAAGATTGTATTACATGTATTGATTCTACAAGTGGATTATAACACAGAGGTTTACGCTTAGTAGCAAGCTCTGCTTCAGCCTCAACTCATTTGGAAATTCTAGCCACCATGGACATGGTTTCCACATCAAATGACGCGGACCTTTTTATGTTAGAAGCATGAGATTGTGTGATTTGTATATTATAACAGAATTTTCTGTTGTATGTGTAGCCTAAGTATTCAGTGATGTTGCTACAATATTGAATATTAGAGTAATTTAATTAACGTCGTAAACTGAATTAAAAATTACCAGAAAATCTCCTTACTGTCAGAATTTCTGTTTTACCTGATTCAGGGTGTCAGATTGAAATTTGAACTCTCACCTTTGCGAGAGGAAAATTGTTAGTCTTCAAGGGAGAAGACTCCAATTCACTGAGGCCACCTGTGAACTTTTTTATATATATAATATATATATATATATATATATATATATAATATAAATATATATATATATATATATATATATATATATATATATATATATTATATTATGATATATATATATATATATAGTATATATATATATATATGTATATATATATATATATATATATTATATATATATACTAATATATAATATATATATATATATATATATATATATATATATATATACGAGGGTTGTTCAAATAGTATCCGGATTACATGTATATGTTTGTGTAAAATGCATGTATGAAAATATAGGTAAGTGCATCATGTGTGTACATGTCCATGCAAGCTATCAAGCAAGTTCAAGTCACTGATGTGAGTCAGTCCTCATTGGGAGATCACTGTGATAAGACGTGTGTTGAAGCCTTGGCGATTTTGAAAATGTGTGAAAATAGGATAGAGGTTTTGGTGGATACTATATAATATATTATATATATATATATATAATATAATATATACTATATATAACTATATAATATATATATATATATATACATATATATAATATATATGATATATATATATATATATTATATATATATATATAATATATATATATTAATATTATATATATATATATAATATATTATATATATATATAATATAATAATATAATTAATATACCTATTATTTTTATTTATTTTTAAAAAAATATTATATATCCTTTTTTTAAAAATTTACAAATTTATTATCCAGATTTAAAATTATTTTGGATCATGTCTTGATTATCTGTTGAGTGAGTCTTTACGCCACTAAGATTGCAGGAATCGTGAACACATTTTTATTTGATAAAGTCAAAATAAAATTGTATTGTAATAAAAAAGCGAGCTTCACACCTTTAAAAATATTTTTTAAAAAAAAAAAAAACGTTTAAATAGCCATGTAACCTAAATAAACCTGTACTTAACACTAAACCAAACTTATATCAGTGTATAATTTATTTCCACTTTTGATTATTTTAATAAACAATTCACAACTAAACATGTGGTAATTAAAGTTATGTATAATCCATGTCAATTCAGGCAGGCAAAGGAAAAATGTTACCTTCATAGTCTCAGATGTTTTTTGAATTTGACATATGTTAAAATTCAGAAAATAGTGATAACCAATATTTATTGGTTTTTGCCCAAAAACATTTCTGGGCCAAGATATAGGCCACCAAAGATGGCGTCCTGGGTACCATTTTTCAATTTTGAGTTTCAACAAAAAGCGATTTGAAGTGCTGTATCTCTGGAATGGTTCATATATTTTGTGTGTTTTTTTATTAAAAGATATATTTTTGTTTAAAAATAATATACTCTTTTTTTTTTTGAGAATATGTGTATAACTTTTATTGATGCAGCCTCTTTTTTCTTTAACAATTTTTTTTTCAAGAAAATGCCTTTTTTTTTTTTTTTTTTTTTTTTTTTTAAACTGTTGGCCAGTACTATTGAAAAGGAGAAACTTCCACTTTTGAGTTTAACAGTTTAAATATGGCACCCTTAGCTACTTTTTTCTGTTTTGTTGGAGTAGGCTGTGTTTATATGGTTTCCAATGCTCCAGAGTTGATTCCGTGGTGTTGCTGAGTGATTGGCACACCCCGTTCAAGGGGTGAGCAGGGTTAAGACCCCACAAACTTGGCAGATGCTCCAGATAGAGAGTTTTCATCAGATGCAGAGAAGAGGGTGAATGAAATAGAATCCTGATGTTAAGTTAAGTGACGGAGCACATGAATGAAGACGGAGCTAAAGGTGTTTGAAAAAGTGGATCTGTATTATGGTCACTCTGTCAATGTAGTGATATTCAAATTGCAGAGGCATTTTATCTGAAAGTTATGGGCTGTTCTCACCAGAGCGCCAGCAAAACAAGACACTATTACATGAAGAAGTTAAGAGAAAAAAGGGTGAAACCGAAAAAGCACCATGACCTGCAGTATGTTAACTTTGAGAGTACTAAAACTGCTCTAATCGGATATCTACATCATTGAAAACATTTATAAGAACCAATATTATGGCGATATAATGTTTACCAAATTGGGCCACAGCGACCACGTGCTGGTGTGGAGCCTACAATGACTTTGCCTGTCTACAGAGACTTCTTTTCACTACTTTCTCTTCCTTGGCTATGCACTCGTGCTTTTCTGCTGACTCCAGCTTCTACCACTGCGTGGCCAGATTTAACCTAGTTAAACTCCAAAATGGAAGTTCTCCTTTCAGGGAATATATACTCCGAATAGGTACGATCAAAACAGTACAAAAAAAAAAAAAACAATTGGGATTGGCATTAAAAAAAAAAAAAAAAAAAAGTCGCCAGCAATAAAAGCTTGAACCACATATTTCCAAAAAGGAGTATTATTTTCAAACAGAAAAATATAACTTTAAAAAAAAAAAAAAAAAAAAAAAAAAAAAACTGCATCAATATCTTGAACCATTCCAGAGAAACAGCACTTTCAAATTTTTGTTTGAAAACATGGAATTTTAAATTGTTACTATTATACGCCATCTTTGGTGGCCTGAATCTTGGCCCAGAAATGTTTTCAGGCAAAACAAAAGGAATTTGGGTATCTTATTTCCTGAATTTTAAACCTGTCAAATCAAAAACATTTGAGACCATGAAGGTAACCCCCTGCCTGAATTGATATGGAATATACCTTATATAAATATAGAGAAAAAAGTTCAAACTTTTTTCGCTATGCACGGTGTTGTACATTTTGTTTGATAATGCAAATTATACAACGTGCCATTGACAATGACGATGACAATAATATAGAAATGTACAACACTCTTCCTCATCCCATTCCTATGTCCTTACATCTTCATTGATACTATATCCTAATTACCTAATTAATCTTAACCTCCTAACTGCATTGGCGAAACTGAATTCATTATGTGAACATAGGTTAAAAGGTTTCAAATGCTTACAAAATCTTAAATGATTAAATTTATCATTTATTACAACCTGAAGTATATTATGGCGCACATGCACACATACCAACAGTCGCATGCAACTACACACACACACAAGAAGTTGAAAGTCAGATTGCATTTACAGACTTCTGGATGGAGTCAAATATTTGTCTACTTCTAATCTCTTTGGTTACATCCTCAGGATACTAAGTCTTTAGGAATATATTAAATAGCTGTGGTATTTGCTTACAATAATATTTTGAACTTATTGAACTTCACTGCTCTAACATCTAACCTAAATTAAATGCGCTCAAAACATTAACTGGAAAACACTTTGGCCAACATAAAGAGACCCACCCCTCACAATAGTATTCAGACAATACCTCTGCCTCTTCTTAAACCTGCCCGGGTGCCTTTAATATAACAATCCAATATTCAGAAATTAGGAACCATACAAAATAAAGCCCTCAGGATAATAATAGGCTGCCTTCCCTCCACACCTACCAGATGAAATGAAAATTCTTATAAAAGCCCATCTTGACATGATAGGCTGTCAATTTTACAGCAAATCACTCTTAATAGATCACTCCCCTACATCAAACACAACAACAACCCTCTGCACCTAGAGGAAAAAAATCACACCAGCATTATACTATTCTAGCATAAGCAACACAATCCTGCCCCTCACCTCCAGATAACCCAATTATTAAACACATTCATACTCAATTAACTCAAAGAATGATTTCCGCATATCCAAATAACACCATGCTCCAAGCATGTGTAAAGGGGTTAAGAGTAAGGTAGTAATAGATAGTGTCATAATTTTATTTACAATGACATTAAAATTTGTTATTATAAGCTTTATTTAAATAAATATAAAATAATTAAAATATAAACCGTCAATAAAAGGTTTAAAATTATAATAAAACTCGAGTGAGTCATATGACTTGTGACCCAATAATAAGAATAGTCATGTGACTGGTTTACTCGGGAAGCCACAGTATGTAAAGAGTGAGTGTGTGACTCAACAATAAGAGTCATGTGACTGCTTAACTATAATAAAAGTTAATCTAAAGTATACAGTAATTTAGTATGTCTAGAAGTATTGACTCAAAAGCTATGTTGCATCAGTTTCATTCAAAAGTTTTAGTTGCTATTGAGAATTATAAGAGTTGCAATAAAAGTTTTCCAACTACAGTAAAAGAGAAATCAATCAAGGACAAGGATAACTAACAAGTTTCTTTACTTCTTAATTACTGTAACAATAATTAGGAGAAAAGTTTCACAAATACCTCATAGAAATATAAGTGACCATAACTTTATTATTTAATTATCAGACTTTAAGGTGTAAATGTAAAAATTGATGATAAACTTTGGAGTATTAAGTTTCTCTAAAATTTATTAGTGCATTCGATATATTAATTAATACATATAAAGCATATATAGGAGCCCTCCTAAGAAAGAACATTCGAATATTCTTCAGACCATTAATGAAGATCAAGGTAAAATAAAAGAATTTATATTTTATCATAAAGATAATACTGGTCTGCGTCATTTTTGATGAATAAGAATTTTAAAGTGATTCTATATGCATTATTTCACGCTGATCTTCAATATGTAATTGCTTTTGCACATCACGTCTAGTTTTTTTCTACATCCACTATTTTCTTTTTTTGAATGGTTCAAAATTTTGTGGCTTCCACTATAAAAATCCTTTTTCTTGTTATGATGTAAAGCACATTATTTTACTGTCAGTAGATTTTAAAATATTTTTGTCAAAATATTCCCTTCACTCAATAATATTTTTCATCTAAACTTATATGAATCTTCAAAATAATTTCTATTTAAGTACCAAATTGGTGCTCTGAATGGTAGAAAAGAAAATATTTAATTTTTAACACAGTCTACCGTTTAGTGAAAAAAAGATTCTTTATATAGTGAATTGCTAACATGGGTTTACTTACATATAGATTACATATTTATAGTATTTTTTCAGCGTCATTTTACGTATTCTAAAATAATTTCATTCTCATTAAATTAAAGGATTTATTGCAAGAATAGAAAATGCAAAAACCACCCAAATAATTTTGCTTTATATGTAGGAAAAGTTGGTTCGTATTGGCATTGCAGAGTTCATAACATTACTTCATTTTTAACAGCCTGACCTATCATGCTTATTTTGGGTTAAAATTGGGAGATCAAGACAAGGTATATTTGCTCCTCATATATGTTGTCAAACCTGTGTTGAATACCTAAAGAAGATGGCACAGGAAAGGTAAAGGCATTACCTTTTGGTATACCTATTGTGTGGAGGGAAGGAAAGGATCATGTAATAGATTGCTACGTTACCCAAAGTATCCGTGCTTCCTTCTGTTTCATGGATAGATAGCTCGGGCGGATGACAAGCATTTTAAACAATATCACTGGCAGCCTTGAATTTCTTTCAGACCTGAATTTCAAAATGTCATCGCCCAGCCACTTCTTGATCGCAATAACATTTTACTTCCACCACTACATATAAAATTAGGTTTAATGAAAAACTATGTAAAGGCAATGAATAAAGAAAATGATGCTTCCTTTATATTAGAAAAGAAGTTTCCACACATCAGTGATGCTAAATTGCTTTCAGGTATTTTTGATGGTCCTCAAATTAGAAGTTTAATGAAAGATGATGAGTTTGAGGTCACCATGAACCAAATAGAAAAGGAAGCGTGGATTAATTTCAAATTAAGTGCTACTGATTTCCTTCTAAACCATCGTAATCCCCAGTATAAAGACATGGTTAAAAATCTGCTGGAAAGCTTTAAGAAGATGGGTGTTCGTATGTCCATTAAAATTCATTTTCTGGCCTCTCATTTGGAATATTTTCGGGCAAATTGTGGTGATTTTAGTGAGGAACAATTGGAGAGGTTCCATCAAGATGTTCGGACTATGGAGGAAAGGTACCAAGGTCGCTGGGATATAAATATGATGGCAGACTACTGTTGGTGCCTGAAAAAGAGATGAGCCTGTAAAGACTCACAAGCGAAAAGCAATTTTTTCATCTTTTCTTAATATTAATTTAGAGATGTAATGTGTAGCATAGATTACATATATATAAGCAAATAGTGGAAAGACTTAAAAATATAGCAATTATGTATAACCATTAACAGTCAAGGTACAAGTACCAAGCACTTTATAGCAGATTAGAAAAAATCTTATTAATTACCAGTATATTTTACCAATCTTTTTCTCGATATGTGACTTGTTTATTTAGTAAAAGGTTTCAATTTAACACGTTTTCTGTTTTCCATTCAGTTTCTTGTTTTCGTTTCTGGTAGTTACTGAATTTGAACACATGCAACAAGTTGCATTTTCATGAACAGTGCGTAAGTTAAAGGTTATTTATATTATTTTCTATCTTTATTAGTGCCTTCGTATATTAATTAAATACATATAAAGCTATTATAGGAGGCCTCCTAAGAAAGAACATTCGAATATTCTTCAGACCATCAAAGAAGATTCAGGTATACAAAAAAAATTATTTCAAACCAGCAGTGTAATCAATTACAATGAACCCACTAGCATTCAAAAGGGAAAAAGACATTTTTGAAAAGATGTGGTTGTATTTTTTATTTAAATGTTCTGAATTTTTTGGTAAATACTAAGAAAATAAATAAACAAAATTATTTTAATAATAAAGGTAATCTAATCAACATTGATTATGTTTAAAATTGTTATAAGATAATAAGATTAGTACATTATAAATAAATGTACAAATTTTGCTTCAATGATATTTATTAATTTGTTATGAAAAAGTCTTAAAGTTCAAGATAAGTTTGATGATATTTGTTGATTAAAATTGATTATTATTATTATTATTATTATTATTATTATTATTATTATTATTATTATTATTATTATTATTATTATTATTATTATTATTATTATTAATACAGTTTCTATATTTCTGTATTTGTATATTTACCCAACCCCTACTCTTTGAACAGACACCAACCCGCTAGATATCGCTGCTGAGGCTGCCAAGAGTCCACCACAATCGACTCAGGGCTGAAGTTTCCCAATTTCTCTGGGATATCAGTTCAGTGGTGTGGTAATTTTAGAATTAGGTTTTTTCTTCTTCTTCTTCTTCTCGTAATTTACCAACCTTTTTTTTTTTTTAGGGGTGCTTCTAGAACGTCCACCAACAAGGATTGACATGGATGCTGTGTTATAGTTTATTATGAATGTTTTTTTTTTAATATTAATTAGTTTAAGGAAATATCATTATATGGCAAATGGTTATTTATTTGTAGGTATTTTTAGTTTTAAAAAAATGCTTGACGAATGACTTTCATCAATTTCGAACCTTTCTTATTTTTTTAATCGTGAAAAAGCTGTAGACGATTTCACTGTTTTGACGAAGCTATGTGTGACAGTTAAATATAGCACTATTTATTAATTATGGTTTTTATTATTATTTTTTTATGATTGATTGAAAGGCGTTGAATGTCGGTTTTTTTTAGTTGAGAATGGATTCTCTGAAGTTTGTCTGTCTGAGTTGTCTTCCGTCAGCTTGCTGATTCACTGGACTTGGATGAGGGAAGTATGAAGTGTAGGGATGAGGGACTTGTCTGATTGAGTGCGGAGTGGTTGCATAAAGTGATGGTGAGGGTAACTGGCTGGCTGGGAATGAAGAAGAGTGAAGGATAGATGCTGGTGTAAAGGAAAAAAAAACGGGGGCAACTGATCCCAGAGGGAGCAGCA
>JABUQX010124145.1:12500-16667 GCA_015478945.1 Trachelipus rathkii | reverse complement strand
ACATATATATATATATTATTATATTATTAAATATATATATATATTATTATATAGATATATATTATTATATTATTATTATATATTACATATATATATATTATATATATATATACATATTATTATTATTATTAGATATTTATTATTATTATATATTATTATTATTTTATATTATTATTATTATATATACATATATATATATTATTATTATTATATATATATATATTATTATATATATATATATATTATTATTATTATTAATATATTATTATTATTATTATTATTATTATATATATATATATAATATATATATATATATATATATATATATATATATATATATATATATATATATATATATATATATATATTTTTATTATATATATATATTTTTATAAATATTATAGGAACATATAGTACACCTTGGGCTGTATTATATAAAAATTTAATAACTTCAGTAATAGAGTATAGCATGCAACACAAATGGTTTGAATTGAATTATTATTGTAATACACCAAATAATATTCTTAATAATATTCATGTTCTAGAACAGTGGTGCCCAACCTTCAGTATATCCCGAGCAAATTAAGAATTTAAAAATTTTAGGCGAGCCACACATATGACGACGACCACTAATAATCATTAATTTATTATTATTATTATTATTATTATTATTATTATTATTATTATTATTATTATTATTATTATTATTATTATTATTATTATTATTATTATTATTATTATTATATATATATATATATATATATATATATATATATATATATATATATATATATATATATATATATATATATATATATATATATATATATATATATATATATATATTATATATATATATATATATATGCGATGCCGCCATTCACGAGCAGGGCCCTTTTCCAAAAGAGGTTGCAAAAAAAAAAAAGAAGGAAAGGAAAAAAACAAAAAGGAAAGTAAATTCACCCAGTCCCTTGTCTAACGCAATTCCCTTAGGTGGGCGCAGACGCGAGACTTAATTAAAGAGAGGAAGATTGAATACTGCAGAAAACATGAAGGCAATTAGTTCAACAAAACAGATGTGGCTGGAAAGAAGGAGGCACCACAATGAGTAAACCTTGAGTCTCCAATATTCACACAATACTAAAGTGAAAGTAAGGCATTTTTTGTTTTACGATGGCGACGCAGTGGTTGAGGGATGTGAGAGGTCAATTGTCTCCAGCACCTGCCGTTGTAATACCCATAGAAAAGAGATTGGGCACCAATATCACCTCGCAGAGAAAGAGGGTCAAGGGAATTAGAAAGTATTGGACAGTTTATTAGTCTCTTAGCCTTAGCCTCAACACTATCCAAAAGAAGGGTGGAACCGGATCCACCCCAAATGTGATAGCAGTATTCCATACAGGCGAATAAGACTCTTATATAACTGGAGTAACTGAGCAGAAGAAAAAAATTCTGTGAACAGAATTCCCAGCTTCATTGAGACCATTTTAGCAACCGATTTGATATGAGGTCTCCAAGACAATTCACTATTTATGTTCAGTCCAAGAATATTTATGTTGATTACAGGTGAGACATTAGAGCTGTCCGTCGAAGGGGACAGGAAAGTTGGGAGGTATTTTAAAGAGGGAGATATGAAGAAGTTGAGTTTTTAAAGAGTTGAATTTCACAAGAATGCGGTTAGCCCACTGAGAAATCCCAGACCACATCGGCAAGAATTGAATCGGAAAACTGTAGACGAGAGGCAACTCTAGATACAAACAAGGGAGCACATTTGAAATGAGTGGAAGAATAGAGAGTTGACTCAGCAGCATAAGAGTGAACAGAGTTAGAAGTCCAGCTAAGAAGACCGTTAAAGAAAGTAGGAATAAAGGTGAAGATAAAACAGAACCCTGAGGAACACCACAATTAACAAGAAAGGAGAAAGAGGTTGCTCCATCAACAAGAGCTGAAATGGAACGATCTGAAAGAAAACTAGACAAGAGTAAGCAAAGCGAAGGAGGAAATCCAAAGGAAGGTAGCTTAGAGAGTAGCGATGCGTGTCATACCCTGTCAGAAGCCTTAGATATGTCAAGCGCTACCACACAAGACTCCCCATAGTCCCTAAGGATATATATATATATATATATATATATATATATATATATATATATATATATATATATATATATATATATATATATATATATATATATATATATATATATATATATATATATATATATATATATATATATATATATAAAATTTCTATAACTATTTTATTTTTAATAAACGTGATAACTTTTGTATTCGAGAGTCGTAAGCCACATTAGGAACGGTACGAGCTACATGTTGTCTGCGAGCCATTTTTTGGTTGGGTAACCACCGTCTCTAAACCTCTTGAAGGGAATATTTGATATCTTTCATCACACCGTATATATATATATATATATATATATATATATATACAGTTACATATATATATATATATATATTTATATATTTTTTTTTATTATTATTATATATATATATATATATATATATATATATATATATATGTATGTATATATATATATATATATATATATATATATATATATATATATATATATATATATATATATATATATATATATATATATATATATATATATATATATATATATATATATATATATATATATATATCTATCTTATTTATATATATATAGAGAGAGAGAGAGAGAGAGAGAGAGAGAGAGAGAGAGAGAGAGGAAAAGTGGAGGGTTTCTTTTAGTCTCATCGGTCTAATGGTCAAACACCCTGTACGAAATAAATCAGTCCAGGTTCGAATACCAGCAGGGTGAAATGCTTTAGGGGTGTTTTATCAATAATATAGAGATAGAAGAAGAAGAGTATATATATATAGAGATATATATATATATATATATATATATATATATATATATATATATATATGTGTGTGTGTGTGTGTGTACATAAGAGTAAGGTTATGGTTGTGAGTGAGGATAGCCCTCAGTGTGAAGTTATGTTAGATGGTGAGCAGCTGGAACAAGTGTCTGAGTTTAAATATTTAAGGTATGTGTTGGATGAGAAGGGAACGGATGATGCAGAGTGTAGTATACGAAAGTTGTGAATGGCAGGAAGGTGGCTGGTGCAATTAAATCGTTGGTGAATGTAAAAGGACTGAGTCTGGAGTGCGCTAGGGTCTTGCATGAGGGTATGTTGTTACCTGTGTTATTGTATAGTAGTGAGACTATGGTCTGGAATAAGAAGTATAGATTCAAAGTTCAATGTGTTCAGGGGCGTGCTAGGCATGAGAAGAATTGATAAAATGAGGAATGAACGTATTAGAGAGTTGTGTGGTGTGAAGAAAGGGGTAAACGAGAGAATAAATGAAAGTATGTTGAGATGGTTTGATGAATGATAGTCGGTTGGTTAAGCAGATGTATAGTGGTGAGTGTGCTGGGAACCGATCGGCTGGGAGATCGAAGAAAAAGTGGATTGAGTCAATAAAGAAATGTTTGCAGGTGAGAAATGTGTTTGGCAGAGGCGAGAAGAAAGGTGCATGATAGGAGAGAATAGCGTTTTTTTTTGAGTTTGTATGGTTGTGGCCCACCTGGGAGAGGGGATGAACCCTACACTTGACGATTTACCATAGTGAGGATCCGTCGTGATTCCGTGAAGCTCTAGGGTGGATTTTCTGATTGCGACGAGTTCTTACTAATTAATGGTACAGAGGGAGCAGTAAGGCTGGGCTTTCTTTTCGACTTTTGTCATATTCTCCTACTGCTTTTCTTTTCCAATGCATGTAACGCACCTTACTCCCAATCTTGGAAAAAAAGGTAGATGAAGAAGAAGAAGAAGATATATATATATATATATATATATATATATATTATATATATATATATATATATATATATATATATATATATATATATATATATATATATATATATATATATATATATATACATATATATATATATATATATATATATTTACAACAGAGAATTGTGGAATTTTTTTTGTCATTGTTGACATGTTCCAGATAACCTTACCATTTTAGGAACTTCATAAATGCTATATGGTTTCCCCATATTTTATTTGCATGATTGTTGACGTATATACTATTATCTATTTTCAATGAAAAATATCTGAAAATTTTTATTTCACATTATATTT
>JABUQX010124145.1:0-5000 GCA_015478945.1 Trachelipus rathkii | reverse complement strand
ATTACAGGCATTCTTTCAGATATAATTTTAATATGTCAACACGAAGTAAGGGCATTAAACCTTTGTCCATAAACGATTTCAAACAAAGTATCAGCAAAAATTCTTCACTTACGAGTAACATTAAGGGAGATAGTAATAGTCTTTCTTAATAATATGCACATAACTAGTGAAACAGTCACGTAACATCATTCATTCAGAAAAGTAGATAAACACTTTAAGGGATATTGTCTGTGAACGTCAATCCAACTATACTTAGCTTTTTAAAAATACAAGAATCTAGAGTTCCGAATATGGTAAATCAACGTAAAAAAATTTGAACCACATTAGAAAAATGTGATAATTGACAGCGTAAAAAATTACGAGCTGTAGAGCTTATGATATTTCATTGTCTTGCAAAGTATCCTTCTAGTATACGTGATTATCATCGAAATCGCACGTTAACCGTAAGTAAATAGCTTTGATTGTTTACCGCCAAGAACATCCTATTACAGAATAACTAATCAATAACTGTAGTAAGTGGCTTCGAATGTTTATCGCATAAGAACATTATATGTTCTAGAACTGTCGATCTATTCATCACGCTTAATCTGTAGTTGATGGCTTTGATTTTCCCCGCATAGACAATCTATAAATCTGATTCTAGAGACATGTGATCTAATCGAATCACACTACAATAACGTGTAAGTAAATCATGATTTGATGTTCACCGGCATAGACATACTTGCTAGCATCGTGATTCAACACTGATCACACACAATATATATAAACCAAAAATACCTAAGCCAACTATATGTAATGTTCCCCTAGAAGACAATCGTGCTCTAACCGTGCAGCAGTACTCACATATTAACATAAAATAGTTCTAACCAAATAATATGCTGCTTAATTCCAAAAAATACATAAACAGGTTTTTTTTTTAAGTAACAGTTAGACCACATCCAACCAATTAAAAAACCAAAAAATACTAAACAGATCTAGCCCTTGAGTGGACTGTATAAACTTTGCTTATGCTGTTTGTCGGTGTTCTGTAAGTTCTTCTTCTGATACAATTCTTCTTTCTCCTTCTTCTTTCTACTTCTTCTTCTCATAATCATTTCTTTTATTCCTTCTTATCTTCTTCTTCTCTCTTTCTTCCATTCTCTCTTCTTCTTCTTCTATATCGTCAGTCTGTTCATATTGTTTTGTTTCTCTTCTTCTTCTTCTGTCTTCTTCTTCTTCTTTTCCTTCCTTTCTTCTTCTCCCTTTCTTCTTCTTTTCATGTTCTCTTTTTCTTGTTTGTCCCATTTTTCTTTTCTTTGTTTTCTTCTTCTTTACTTCTTCTTCTCTCTGCTATATTCTGATCGCTCTGCAGCCGTAATAGATTTTTTTACTTCCCTCTTCTTCTTTCAACTGCTCTTCTTTTCCCTCCTTCTTCTCTTCTTCTTTCCTCTCTTCTTCTTCCTTTTTCTTCTTCTTCTTTCTTCTTCTCTTCTTCTTCTTCTTCTTTTTCCTTCATGCTTCCTTCTTCTGTCTTTCTTCTTCTTCTTCCTTCTTTCAGCTCTTACTCTCTCTCTCCTCCTTCCACTTCTTCTCAAGTTTTTTTTCATCTTCTATCTTCTTCTCTGCATTCTTCTTCTTTTTCTTTTTTTTTTCTTCTTCTTTTTCTTCTTCTTCTTCTTCGATTACTTCTTCTTCTTCTTCTTCTGACTAGACTTGAAACTCAAAAGACGTGTTAAATTGTTTCAGAAGGAACGGAGGAGAATAGTAAGGAAAATTTGAAAGATATAGATACAATTACAGAGAGAAAATTTATATACAGGTATAAAAATTTATTTACCTATTTAATATTACTATATTATAATTATTATTTTATAATTTGAAATACACTCTTGATATTCTTTTAAAATTTTTCGAGGATTTTTATTTTTAATAATTTTGCTTATGGTGAAGCAACTTATTAAATTTTAGCAATGCCTGCAACCCGCTAGTCACTTGCTCTTGTTTTGGTAATACTAGCCGGTTATTGTTCGAGATTTTGCGCTGACTGAGATACATTGGCGTAGAGGAAAGTGCGTGTTGTAGCGTGCGAGCTGTTGGAAGAGAAAGAGCGTGAGGAGAATATTCAAAGATGATAAGCATTGCCAAAAGAGATTGATAGTACTTAGAGAGTAAAAACATAAATATGTATATAGTTCCCGCTAATACAAAACATTCCTTAAATCATGGAAAAAAGAAATTCCCTATTGATTTATGAGCCACAAGTAAATAATGTTCATTTCAACAGGACTTACATTAAAAAATTACTACTGTGGCTGGAAGAGCCTTAAGCTCTTGTTTAAAAACAATTCAGAATTGTGTAGAAATACAGAGAAAACACAAAGTGATCATTCAAAGGACAATGACAAAGACAAATTTACGAAGGTCTCTAATGAGGTCAAACCCAATTTAAGACCTAACTTTGAACTACCGACCTCGAATCCCTTTTTCCTCTTAGAAGTTGAAAAATGTGAAACTGAAACAGTTTTGATTGGAAATTCAATGTTTCATAACATGAATAAGGAATTTATTTCTCGTAATCCTACAAAGAGAAAATATAAAAGTGTTTCAGAGGAAGAATCCATAATTTTGAAAACGAATTAAAGGATTTACAAGCTAAAGGTAATAATAGTCTAGTATGTGTCATGATTGGATCGAATGATGTATACAAAAAGGAAACTGTGATCAACGAACTTATCAAATATAGAAGACTAATTAAAAAACTGAAAGAAAAAACAGGTAACGTTATGTGTCTGGGAATTTTGCCTCTTAATTTAATGGGCTTAAGATTTTCCAGCAAGGCTATATTTTTCAACACCAGACTGGAAGAAATTTGCAAGGATGAAAACGTCTCTTTTGCTAATTTTTGGGGAAGTTTTATTGATCAAATTGTATTTGCAAAGGGATGGGGTTCATTTGTTTGAATGTTATTGGTGATGCCCAAGATTGGGTCGACTCTTGGACACAGGTTAGGAAAATACAGAGAGACAATTGCTAAGAAACAGGTTTTTCGGGATGGTCCAAGTCCTCGCTCGATATGTGAGAAATGAAAGCGATATCTTTTTTCTGGCAAATGGAACAGTAAATGAATTTGTCAATCCTTGGTAAGAAATTACGATATAATTACAATTAATGAAACATAGTGCAACTTTAAAGATCATGATTTTTTTGTTTCAGAATTTCAAATTAATGGCTATAAATTAGCTTCAAGAGGTAGAAACATTAATAAGGGAAGGGGGTAGCATTATAGTTTTGTCCAAAAAATCATATATCTAACTACACAGCTGGAACTAGCTGATGTTAATAAATTATTGCGGTGTTAAAATAGAAACATCGAATATAAATTTAGCTTAATAAATGTCTATCGTCCACCCGTCCTCACAATCAGTAATAAGATGTAGCTTTTGTATAAAGAGAGGTGAACAAAAGTCTCAGAAGGGTACCACATCGCGCAGGAACTTTAACGCACCCAAATATCGACTATAATTTACTTGATGCAGATCCGGAAGGAGAGCGACTACTAAAATTGAGATAATTTCCTCTTTCAAATAATTGATTGCCCTACAAGGAAACAATATTTTAGACCTATTAATAGTGAGTCTCACTTGAACTTGGTAAGAAGTTTGAGGTTATCAAACCCATTAGTAAAAGTGATCATAGCATGATTAAATTCTTACCATTAATATTGAAAACAAAATACCCAACAATTACTTGAAATTTCCAGATTTTAAGAACGCCAATTTTGTCATGAAGGACAATTTATCTGTCTATGATTGTGATGAGACATTAACAGGAAATGCAAATATAATGGGGATAGCGTTTCTACAAATATTTAAAGACAAATTAAAAATTTTTGTTCCGTATAAAATGAAGCTAACTTTACCAAATTCAGAAGCCAAGATGGTGGAATAATGAAATTGGAGATTCTTAAGTAATAAAAATAGAGCTTATAAACTATGGAAGTCGTCTCCTTCAGTGGAAAATAATAATAGTTACATAGCTTGTCGTCGAAGCTGCAAACGATTAATTAGATATTATAAACGAAACTATGAAATTAATATTGCTCGTGAATGTAAAATTAATCCTAAAAAGTTTTACAAATATGTTAATAACAAAAGTTCCATTAAGGAATCAATTGGACCTTTACTGGACATTAATGGTAATTTAAAATCAAAAAGTGCTGATATGCAAACATTTTAAATATTTTTCGACAGTTTTTACGAAAGAAAAAGATAGCCTGTCTAGCATGAAAGACATAAGGATTTTCATGCAGACAACATTTAGATACATTTTGGGAGTGAGAGGTTGTTTATGTTGATGACCTGTCTGTTGAAAATTCACCTGGACCAGATAGGATTTTATCAATGCATCTCAAAAATTTAAGACATATTAGTGAAACCTTTGACAATGCTTTTCAATAAGTCTTTAAAAGAGGAAATAGTTCCTCATGAATTCTAATTTGCAGCCTAACTTCCATTTTCAAAGGAATAGTACAGACCAATTAGCTTGACTTCTATAGTTGGTAAAATTTTGAAGCAATACTAACTATTAGGTTAGTTGCACATCTTAAATATCATGGATTCTCCAGAATTCCCAACACGGTTTTAAAAGAAATAGATCATGCTTAGCCTTTCATTGCTGGAATTTTTATAATGTGGTTATTAACGGTGTAGATAATTATAAATCCTTTGATTTCATTTACTTAGACTTTCAAAGGCATTTGATACCGTCCCTCATCAAAGATTATTGGAAAAGCTTAAAGCTCACGATATTCGAGGAAGACTTTTAAATTGGATTAAAAATTGGCTTTCGGATCGAGAACAACGAGTCTTTATCAATGGTGAATACTCTGATTGGACGAATGTTACTAGTGGTGTACCCCAAGGATTTCATCCTGGATCCAATACTATTCATTATATATGAATGACATATATGATAATAATTTTTGACAATATTTCGAAATTTGCGGATGATACGAAACTTAG
>JABUQX010124143.1:0-56176 GCA_015478945.1 Trachelipus rathkii | reverse complement strand
AAGCACGTTAAGAAAAAGGGAAAAGAAATGCTAGTTTCAATTTTATGTTTAGTTTAGGTGTTGAGAACCAGTGTATGTAAGAAGGATTGGATGTAGGTTCTGTTAAATATGTGAATTGAAATATGAATATTGGAGGTGGCCAAGTCATGAGAGTATCTAGTAACGGTAAGTGTTGTTTTGAGAGTCTTCTATAGTGGCAGTTTAATGTTAGGTGCGTATGTGTTTTCATGAAGTTAGGATAAGTTTGCAGGGTTGATATTGGGGAGGAACACCGGCGAAGATATTCGTCTACATAACCTTACCATTTAGTATACCAAAATAAGGGGTGAGGAGGATGTTGGGTAATATCCGATTAGTTGCCATGAACGAGATTGCTAAGAGTAGGAGAATGATGGGGAGCCCAGCTACATATATATAAATTATTGTAAGATAAGAATTATTAAATTCGATAGAAATTATGTTTCCAATGTGAGGTTGGACTAAGTTGTTTTTAATGATCATTAGAAAGGGTCAGAGATAAGTTGAAATTAGTTTTCTATATTCGAAGTCGTTTCAAAGAAACCCACACTCTCCAAACCCCTCTTTACATCACTGTTCTTCCTCAAGAATCTAAACACTAAATTGGCACTCTTTCTTGACTTTTCTTACGTGCTTTCCGCATATTCGGACCATTCGCAACCCTATAACTATCTCCTTAACCACCACTCTTTCAAAACCTTCTTATCTTCTTCACCCCATAAGGCCTTACAAAGAAGCAAAACATTAAACCTTACTAGCAATCCTCCCATTAATCATCTAAATTCTACTCTTTTCCGTCCCTCTAACTGTCTCAATTTTCTTATGTTCAATGAATTAAATGTTTACCAACATAAATTCTTACATTCTGCATTGAATTCTGTTACACCTTTTAAAAAAAAAAAACTTAACCTACAAATTTATCATCCATTCTCTTCCTACGGAACTCTTTCCGAATTGTTTACAACAAGTTCGTTGCAAAGATAGTAAACGTCATGCTGTTAAGTTTGGGGATCCCCCTATGATCTGTAAACGCCCTCTATAACACACAAACATGACCTTCTACACGACGAATCAAAATTCTTCCCGCTGACACTACATCTCGTCTAGCTTATAATCTTGCATTAAACGTTACAAATGCACCTATTTCTAGATGTACAAAAATCTGACAAAAAAGCGCAAAACCTCCATTGCATTCCTTCTGCATCATCAATTCTAACACTTAATTTCAATAAACAAAACAGGCGATGATCATTGTGTTGCAACATATACAAAATGAATATCTGAGAAAACAAATTTAAACAAAAATTTTAAATTATCCAAACTTATTTAACATGTAGAAATAATTATTTTATTTATTATATGTTAGTTTGTACAATTATTTTCTGAAGGAGGCTTGACGCAAATCGGATATCTAACAAAATTATGTAATTTATTTAACCTTATAAAGTAATACTCTCACTAACTCTCTTCCAATCTCTTTCTTATCTGGTTCAAAACTGATAAATATTACTCTAATCCAATATAATTGCCTGTAGCTACATTTTATATATATATTATATATATATACTATTAATAGCTATATACGTATATTAATATCATTATTATATATATACACGATTATAACTATATATATTATATAACTAAGTAATATAATATAATTAATAAGATTTACCACCCCTCACGGGCTGGGCCTTTCAAAGAGGGGCAGGAAATAAAATTACAGGGAAACCCACATCCAAGATCCTAAACGCAAATCCTCTTAGAGTTGAGACAAACGTAGGTTTTAAAGAGAAGCGAAATTAAATACCTTGCGGAAAACAAAAATTGGCAAGGGGTTCCACAGAACCAGACAGGAAGTGGCTGGAACGTAGCACGGCAACAACACACCGAAAACGAGTTCTGTGGATTTGTCAATGTTCCGCAAAATTTCATAGCGGTGCGAAGGCATGTCACCCCGTCTTGTATACGAGGGGAACGCAATGGCAAGATGGAATGCCGAGGCCCGGCAGAAACTCTCCTTCGAGCTACTTTCTTGTTGTAGTTAAACCTCTAAATAGAATATGGAGAATAGTGCGCAGACGTGGCACGGCGCCAGAGAAGGAGGCAGCGTTCCCACCACAAGAGTGAGCTATTTGAGAGAGTATGGAACCAGTTGTTAGGTACCGCCAGAGGACGAGCTTTAGAATCAATGCTAATCCAATGATTGGGCTTGCAAGCCCGCGGTGGCGTGCCCCCCCCCATGAATCTGAGATGTAGACCGGTCGATTACTCCAAATACATAGGTAAGATAAGGCTATTAATTGGCAGTAGTCGACATTGACCGAGAAAAGAACCAATATTTCTCCGAGCCACACCTCTGAACCCGAAATCTATCTCATCTTCTTCTTAAAGGCCACCTTAGCAAACCGTTCTAAGCATGGTTTTCAGACGAATTTAGTGCATATGGAGCTGAATTTCCAGACAATTTTTTTTGTGATGTTCAGACCAAAGAATGTTTATGTTGTCACAGGTTGAGACGCTGAACCGTCGAGATAGATAGAGAGTTAGAATGGTCTTTTGAGAGGGAGATTAGAGCGAGTTGAGTTTCCAAAGAGTGTCAAGCTATTTCAACATTTTGCAGGCGCCTCCCCGGAATTCCTCCAGGTTTGCAAGAATAGAATCGGAAAGCGAAGGACGGAGGCAACTCCTAGATTCCAAAAAGAGCAGATTGAAAAGGAGGTAAAGAATGAGAGTTGGAGTCGTCGGCATAAGAGGAAACGTGAAACAGACCGTTCAAAAAGCTTAAAGTTGACGGAGATCGTGATAAATAACCCAATAAAGTTGGAAAAAACAGAATCTTGGACACCACATAAAACAGGAAACAGAAAAGATGGAAGAGATAGCTCTATAAACGAGTGTTGATATGGAGCGTTCAGAGAGAAAATTGAAAAGAGTAAGAAAAGAGGAGGAAACCCAAAGGAGACTAGAGGAAGTAGTTGATGCATTGCATACTCGGTCAAAAGCTTATATTCGAGCACCCAATCCAGATCCCATTCCAGTCCCTTAAGGAGCCAGCGTATCCATAATACAGTTAACTAGAGAATACTGCATCACCAGTGACTAGAGCGTCAAAAGTACATACTGTTGATCCTTAAAGAAGGAATGGACTCCCAGACTTCCAGATTAGATTGGCGAGTTTAAGAAAAGTTCAAATATCTAAGATATACAAGTTGAGAAACTAGAGCAGATAGGTGGATGAGGATCAACTCCGGGCTGACCTTTTCTTCAGGGATTGCTGGAAAATCATGCGGACTTTCCAGCTACTATGAGAAAAATGTACTAACATAAGGTAAGATGTAGAGACTTGAACGCGAGGCAGGCCAGTCGAGCCAACACTCTCCTCTCACAAACAGGAAGGTTATTTCTCACAGGTCCGGCACTAGCCTTACCTGATCACCTCTAGCATCTCCTAGATACCATTGCACCCTTCTTATTGCAGAGTAATCAGAGATAAGAAGAAATAGAAAACGCTGAGGAGGAGAAGCCGGAAGGGATCGAACCGAGCCAGTGTAGATTAGATGAACAACAGCCCGGAGAGATAGCCCTTTTCTAGTCTAAGAATTTATTTTTTAGAACCATCAGAGCGAATAGTGGAGAAAGAAACATAATGTACGAAAGTTTTTGGCAAAGGGGCCCAGATTTACTTCATCCAGTAGGAGAGCAAAAAGGATAAGTGTCAGACTTCTTCTTTTAGTGAAATGCACGCTTAGGCCCTGGCGATATTATACCCTGCAACTGATTTATCCCGGGCAAACAGATGAAGATTTAATAGTGATTAGAGGACAACGAGAGTTATCGCATGCCCTGTATATAGGCAATGTCTTCTTCTCTCTGAATGGGAGTGAAAACAATTCTCAATCGATACTATTACTTTTTTGCGAGGAAAAAGATTTAGCTGAAGATGAATGACCCGCTCATACCTCCGGATGATGAAGCCCCCTACCTTCATCCGGTAGGGGAGAAAGCCCTCTCAGTAAAGAAATTCATCCAAAGGCATAGTTAAAAATAATTGATTAGTCATCTATGTTATATATTATTTTATAAATTAGCCTAATATTACCATATTCTCCTCCATGTATAATAGTATAAGTAAGAAAAATTATAAGTAAAACGATTATTTATTATATATAAAGGTTGCCTGTATAATATAATTTATATATAAGTATAGGTAATATCGATTCATGTAAATAAATATCGCATTGTAGAGATCATATATACATTAATAAATTAGTATATATATATATAGACCAACCTAAAAATTTTTCTTTTTCCCATCTTTCACCTTCGTTTAATTTAGAATTATTTAAGGTCGAGAAAGCTTCTGTCTTAGGCCGGTGGCCACAGCAGAATCCGACACACGCGCTCTTGCTCCTCGGCCTACCTCTCTGCAACCGCCCACCCCGCCCACCCCTAATTTTCCTGTGCTCGCCACCGCACCCGCACTTCTATTTTCGTTCCGTGGCACTGCCACGCCGCGACGGCGCACCATTCTCGCTCTCTAGAAAAAATTTCTCATTGCGCACCCCGCGACGCTCCGCACCCGTCACCAAAAGTATCATCGTCGACCAGGACCACCCGCATCCCGCACCCGCCCACCCCCGGGGTGCCAACCGGATCCTTGAAATTGGTTCGCTTGTGTGTCTTCCAGATTCACTAAATTAGATTTCGGATCATGCACAAACGCGACCCCTTGTAGCAGGTGTACCAAATACATCACATGATAGACATACCTTGTGTAACTAGCGTCAAGCTCATTATATAGAAACGTGACCCCGAGTATCCACTGTTAGCCCAATGTAAGAACATAAACACCAAACTCGACATCATACCCCTTCCACCTTTAACATACCATATTACCCTATTAATTGACCGATACTTTGCCAAAGGTCAACCTAATTTTATGTTAACGCGTCTAAGCATTGTTCTTGTACTCCAAGTACTATCTCAATTTGTCCCTTTTTCGAAACCATCCCGGCACTATTATATAGATACACTATTTAGGTATATACCATACATATGTAATTATTATATTGATACATCCCATTTTATATTACTTATATATATATAGATAAAATAATATTTAATAGAATTCATATTATATATATATAAAATATATTATAATAATAATCTAGTTATATTAATAATATATTAATAATATTATTATATATATATTAATATATATTAATATTAGATATTAAACTATAGTATATTATATATATAATATATATGATATATATATATATATATATAATATATATATATATATTATAATATATATAATAAATATATATATATAATATTATATATATATATATTAATATATTATATTATTAATAGTTAATATAATTAATATATATATATAATATTAATTTAATTAACTCATTTATTACTTATGTATATTTCCTTATCATTTTTTAATTTATATATGAATTATCTTCGAAAAACATATTTAATTCCGATATAATTAACATGAGAACAGCATACTTCTTAAATAAAGAGTATTAATTAATTAAGTATAACGTATAAAAAATAAATTTTTAAATAAAACATTGAATTTAGGAGCTTCGAGCACGAGGACAGAGGTGGGATCGAGTTTACCTTCCGTAGTGAGTCGTATAAACTATCAGGAAAGGCGAGAGACTTCACCAATTGTTTTGCCCATCTATTGCTGATGTGGTTAGGTTGGCCGCCGCAGTTCTGCATCCAGTTCTATAAATAAATAGGAGATTCCTATTTTGTATTTTCGGTATGTATTATATAAATCTAACAGTGGGAAGATCTAAAATATTATTGTCTCGTTATACCCAAACGAAAATTAACATGATAACCAAAATGGTGGGGATGAACAAAAAATGCCGAAAATTATGCTTGTGTCTAGATACGAGAAATGTTAGGAAGTCAATTAATAATAGTAAAAATAATTAATTGTGTATTTTGATTTCTTTTTAAGAATTTGCCCTACAATTATCGTAGGGGAAGGTGTGAAGGAATAAGATCTTCATAAAGAGTATATGAAAGTGGTTAGGCCTGTGTTTTGTTGTATCCTGTGGATAAAAGTATATGCCTAATTTAAAAATAAACTGTATTAAAAGGGTAGTAGTTGTAATTATACTATTTGTTCATAAAACGTATTGTGTATGGACCTTGGTAAATGTGTGTGCTCTGTTGATTATAAGTATATTGAGAATTTCCGAAAAAGGGGAAGAACCGCAGAGGAGATAAAGCATAGATAACTAGCAAAGAAAATTTAGCCATCAAGAAAGGTTAAGGAGATTTAATAGAACTGGCAACAGACAAAGTAGACTATTGAATTTAGGTGGAGGCCTGTGTTAGTGCAGGTCGTGGGGTAAATTAGTACAACAACACTCGTTGAAAAAACACATTGTAAGAGGAATAAAATATGGGGTGGAACCAAAAAGCGTTACAATAGTCAGCAGAAGTCGTAGTGAGAGAATAAAATTTGCACTTCACAGGAAGGAATATAGGTGTGCATTAAGATTCATTGAACTAAGACATAATAGTTTAAGGGCATACTCTGTCTTCCGGATGTGGCTAATCTAAGAATCTCTGATCTCGTTTTTGTAATGAGTAATTAACACTGTATGCGCAGAAGTAAGCCTCTGGTTATACTTGTCTTCTAATGATACGCTCATACACTATGAGGACTGCCATGGATAACATTGGTAACAACACTTTTGGAAACTTGCATATTGACTTCTTTCATACAATAAATAACTTTCTTATTTCTGATAATAATTTGGAAGAGTTTAGACAAGTGATATGGCGGAGGGGGAGTAAAGGAATGTGCAACAATGATGCGCTTCTGGTCTGGAAGGAGTCTTATCAGCTTCCAAAAGGGGAAGTGCATCTGTGGCCGAGATGTGAGTTACCATCCATGACAGGTGGATTTCCCACAGAGTTGATAGGGGGAGCTCGAAGAAACAAAGAAAAATATCCGAGTACTCCACTGGGAGCCCGTGTCTGTTAGGCATCGGTGGGGTGGAAAAAAACACAAGACGACGCCCAATGTATCATCGGTTCGAGTTCAAACCTACAATTCAGTTGGACGAAAAGTAATATCATAAGAGAATACGTTGGCTGCCGAGCCCATCTGACTTAACACTTATATCTGGTGTCTAATGAGGTCTGATCCGAGCATAAAAAGTGTTACGGAAACACCATTTCATACTCATAAGCAATATAACCACGGAAGGTAGAAGAAAGAGTGACAGGTCAATTGATTTTAATCAGAAATACAATAAAATCTGCTACTGCCTTTCTTTCTGAGATTTTGTAGGAAGCTTCAAATAGATAAAGATATAGTTGCTAAATGAAGTTAACTTATCCTCTAGAATAGAGAATTTTCGATTTGAGTAATGAAACCTATAAAAGCAGGAGATAGTAAACAGCCAAACAATGTATTCCATAAACAAACAGTATTGCCAACGTCTTACATAGTTGTTATGCTAATTTATAAAGGCATACAAGTGTTTTTGAAATTGCCATATGCGTACAAAAATTACGGCTAATATTTGCGAAGTTGTTATTAACAACCGATCGAGTACTTATTTACGAGGTCCATATTATCAATATTTATATAATTAGGACCAGATCACGTTGGGAAGATACACCTGTCATTATTGGCCTGAGTTATCCTGATAACCATAAAAGCGTACTGTAAATCTGTAGATGAGATATTCGTAGATGACAGAAAAGTAGTGTCAATCAATGTACGAAACCCAAGAAAGGGGGCTTACTTTGTGAAAGGGAGAAATAATGTCTGATCAATAAATGATAGGGAGTATGGAATTTCTGTTAGATATATATTTTTAGTTAGATGTTTGGACGTGACTTGAACCAATTTAGCGCAAACTATTTCGGTAATATGATTGAAATGAGAATGGAGACAAAGTTATGGTACACACCAACTCTGTGTGTATCAAGTGCCGCAAAGGTAGCGGAAGGTAGTGTGAGGAGAAAGGGAAGTGAAGCGTCAAATTAGTATATGTAAAGCACAAACCAATGCCAGAAGTGGGAGTGAATTACGATTCAAGCATGTGGCTGCAACCGCAATGTGTGCGATTGGACTCCTACCTTGCCGGAATGACAAAAGCCGGATGCCGGGTAAGTTGGAATGACGGAGTTGCGTTGGTAGGGGCACCACGCAATCAGCCATGGCCCGCAAACTGCTATCAAAATGAAATTAGTGTTGGTTGTCTTAAGAAGTAATAGAATCCACAAGGATCGAGGGTAAGGCAAATGAATTCAGCCAGGGTGGTTTACCATTATGGTCGATTCAAGACAATTAACTCTAGTACCGTAGAGAATGCAAAGATACTCCCACTTGGATCACTGCAAAGAAGAACAGTAATAGTAATGAGTACTTGTGTATAAACACGAAGTACGTTGCGAATCGACTGTAAAGGGGATGACCGTTGGAGTACATCCTGCATCGAAAAAGAAGGTGGGTAGTGGGTGAGAATGTATGTAGGACAAAGAGAACGTTTGAAAGTGTGAATCTTTGGTCGTCATATCAAAGGAAGAATATCAAAATTACAAGGTGAATACCTATCCCGCATCAGAGTATGGAAATTTCGTTATTCAAGTACGCAATTTTCATGAACTGTGTTCTGGTGTTTCTTACTTATTGTGATGCAACCACAAGTACTCCGTGTAAGCTCCTTCAGTGAGGAAAGAGAACCGACTCCAAAAAAATGTCAGCATATAAGTGACAAATGGCGAGACTGTAGAACCCAGTTAGGAGCCGTGAGACAACGGCGTGTAGGGACCTAATATTTTGACAATGCAATCGCTAGTGTGTGTGCTCAGAGGTGGGTAATGAATAAATTGTCGTTAAGTAGTGTGACCCTCATGATACTTGAGAGAGTAGAGAAGGTAACGATTCAAAAAAATCAAATCACATGAAATGTTTTCAAGGAAGGATATTTTCAGATGTTATCATCATTAAGCATCAGTTGAGGTGGTTTGAGTGCCGCCATATTTTAATGTGTATCCATTATTTTTTTATGTTTCACATATTTACAAGGCCAATGTTGTAAGGTTGATGCCTTTATATTTTAAGAAAAGAGTGTGAGTTTGAAGTGTTGAATACTGTCGTTTCTGGAGAAGTGGGTGAGAGGAAAGAGACTTCATAGGAGGAAATTGGTGGTGTGTAATGTTAAGACTTTCACAATTAACATGTAATATCAATAGATATAAATAAGTCTGAGAGATGTCGTGTCTGTAAGTTGCAGGTTCTGTCTTGCATCTCATTTCATTTGTCTTTATTTTCATATTTTGTCTTTCTAGTTGTATTGTCTCAAGAGGTTTAGTTTCAGTAATCCAAAGTTTGATGTCATTAGAATGTCACATTATTATGCTATGATTTCCTAACCTTTTTCTTCATCTTTTGTGATTGACATTATAAAGTAATTAAAAAAATCTAAACAAAAAAATTTTTTTCATAATCTGTGTATTTTTTTTTTAATTATATCATATAGAGTCTAGAAGATATGTTCTAGCGTATCGATTCGATTTGACTATTTCAGATTCTAGGATTCTGTCTGCCTAATTTTGGAAAATAAAAACAGATGCGACACACCTCTGAACAGTCGGAGACCTCGTTGTATATGCTATAATATTACTATCAAAATCTACGTATGCTACTTGTCAATTTTAGTTATAGTCAAACTATCCTTTATTTTAAATACCTAACGTCTGCTATGTGGGAGACCTAACGCAATCTTTCAATTTCCATTTTACCTACATCTTGCAAATCATATATGTAGTTGACTGATGTTATATTTAGCCTCTGTTATACATCTTAATCGTTGAAGTTCTTTATGCTTGCTTTTTCGAGTACTTACGCTCCTCTCTGATATAATGATCTATAACCAAATGTATAAAAATTACATACTAATAATTATATATATTAATTAAGATGTTGTCCTTTCTTTATATAAATTATAGATTATGAACTATCAATAAATTTTACTCAACTAATACTATTGAAATTATTATACATTAACTCTCACGCATAACTCTACATGTATCAAATCAAAACAATTTATCCTATGCTAACCTGACTTTTCTTTGCTTTTTACATAATAATAATTTTATAATCTATCGAACCAATAATTATAAAATTTTAATCTTATATTTTATATATATAATTATAATGTCAAAAAATATTTTTACTATCTATATATTATTTATTAATTATATATTTTATATAATTTATTTTATATTATATTATAATTTAATATATTAATTATTAGTATATATATTTATTTATTATTATTTATTATTAGTAATAACCATAATTATTAATTAATATATTAATATAACACTCACTCAGATGATGTTATTCAATATACACTATTTATATTTATTAATAAATAATATAGGGGTGATCCGGGGCATATTTATTTATTATTTCCGTAGAGTAATAGAAGGTGAGATAAAGGTGCGGGAAAATAAACCTATCGGTATGTGGGTAATAATCTAGTACTCGATTAGCCTGTCTATTTAATACTAGTATTGGGGAAATAGACTAATCTCTACCTATCAGTAGGATTACTCTTATTTTTTATGCAGCGTGTAATATAGTATATAGTTATGGTAAGTGACGTGGGTAGATATCTGAAAGAAAATTGGAGTACCCTAATCATCCCTATCATATTATTATGGATTTCCCGAAATTAATGAATTTTTCAACGTTAGTGAGGTTAAGATTTCTCGACCTCTGCCAAATCATTATACGTTTCCATCTGATTATTTTTTTTTGTGTTCTTTTCTTGGGGTTGCATTTCTATCTTTTATATTTCTAATTACACTTTTTATACCGCGTTAATAATGAACTTAATTTATACTGTTCCTTCCTACAGTTGAATAGTATAGTAGGGATTGAGTCCTCGGACTATAGGGGGGGCCTATCACTTGTATTATGATAATATAAGTATTAGTTATAAATAGGAAGAAAATAAAAGTAATGTATTATATTACTTTTATACTATGTATTATATTATATATCATGGTATTACAAACCAGTAATTAATAGGTGAGTTATAGCCTAATCATCGAAAGCGAATCTTATTGCATTATAAAACAGCTAGTGTAGAGGTATAAATATTTAAATATAGTTATCTTTATCTGAAAGTAACTTCTCCTTAATAGTAGAAGGAAGGAGAGATTTTATTCAGAAAGTTATAAGGACTAAAAGAGGTTTTCCACTCATCTTTAAATTTTGTTCAGGATTATTTTTTTATTAATTTAACTTCATTATTCTAAAATAAAAAATGATAAATTACAGATTTACACCACACACACACACACCAAACACACACACCCCACAACCTATAGTTACACACAGACTCACACACACAAACGCCCTCACACGCACATTCACACACCTAGCATACGCAGTACCACAACACACCACAACATAGCTCATAGTATATAATATATATATAAGTATATATATATATATATATATATTATATATATATATATATATCATATATGAAGTGAATTAAGTAAACAGGGGTGATATTCGATGAATATAATAATGACTTAGCGTATGTAATAATCAAATCTCTGATTTATCAAAATGATTATTTCAGTTTCTATTTTATATATCCCTCTCCCTTTTCTATCCTTATAACTATGGGCTGCGATTAAATAATTTTATATCCTTACATCACTCCGTGTCCTAATAATGTATTCTACTCCTCACTTCTAGTTATAAGTTGAATAGTTACTCGGTATTGTTTCGTTATACATATAATTATGTCACAAAGAACAACATCCCTGCTATAGATTAG
Organism: Trachelipus rathkii; assembly: GCA_015478945.1. NCBI lineage: Eukaryota > Metazoa > Arthropoda > Malacostraca > Isopoda > Trachelipodidae > Trachelipus > Trachelipus rathkii. The sequence continues at coordinate 44,297 of JABUQX010124143.1, read as the reverse complement.
TTACAGTCGACTATTTACAAAGTGTTTTGCGTCTTCTCATTAACTAGCTAATACTACATAGATTGTATTTATTTTTTATTAAATGAATACTTTTTAAATCACCTACATCCTATAATTTGCCTTAGCGACTAGTATTTTGCTATATGGCCTTTATAACAGAATTTTAATAAATTTATCTATAATTTACGTATCGTATTAACAAGATTTTTCCCCCCTCACCCACCAACATAAAATAGTACTTATTATAGAGAAGTAGAATGAAGTATTAAATCTTATGACCAATATATGAGGTATTAAGCTACTAGACATATATATATTTTATTGTTAGGATGTTCCCCTTATATATAAACATATAATAGATATTATATTAATATATATATATATAGTTAATATATATATAGTTATATATATAAAGATATAAATGATAAATATAATTATCTTGCATACATTGTTGCCCATTATTATTGTTAGAGATATCAACAAATGGCATATCTAATATAATAAACTACTTAAATTTATAAAATATTTTATATATATATATATATATATTATAATATATATATTAATATATATATTATTATTTATGTTGAGATTTCCTTGTACATAATGAAGTCTAGTATGACCATAAGCCAGTAGCAAAGAATAATCGGCAAATTTATACAAAATAGGATAAAAGATAGGGGTTTCATAATGTGAATATTATGGGTAGAGTATGCTTGTATATATACCTCGTGGTTATCATGCCATACTAAGGGATATTGTAGGTAAGGAGGAGTTGTACGTAGTTGAGTGATGAAAGTGGAAAGTAAAAGACACAGTTAGTAGTTAATATAATTATTTTAGTAACTATAAGTGGAGATAGAAGATAAGAGTAAATAGTGTAAAAGTAATATACCCCATAAAAAGTACCGATAAGTCCAAGCCAGGTACTGTCAGGTAGGCCTAATCTCAATAACTATAAGTAGTGAGATAAAGATATACTATATATAATATAGATTATTAGCGGAGGTGATGAAAAAATTAGAGGTAGTAGTAGTGATATATAGTGTTGGCTGAGTATACTGATGGGTGTGTAGATGTATGATTAGGGGGGGAAGTGGGGATAGTTAATAGTGAGAAACTAAGGTTTATTTTTATATATTAAGATATAAAAGAAATGGGTTAGTTGGGGAGAGATAGTTCAGTATAATAGGGTGGTGTTATCATATTTAGTAGAGGTAGGGTTAGTAAGTTGAGTTAAGTAAGCCGTAGTGGCCTATCACTCTCTATATAGATAAAAGGGAGTAACCAGAGATGGTATTATGCGTCAGGTGTTAATATTGAGTTGGCAAATGAGAAGAGTAAATATTAGGAAATCAGGTAGAAATAAAAAGGAAGGTGGGCGTGTACCGGTAATGTGAGCTGTATATATATATTATATAATATTAGTGTAGATAATTTTAAAGAAATGAATGATATAATATATAGTGTAGTATATATATAAGTTATTAATATATGAATGAGATAATATATATAGAATAGATAGTATAAGAGAGATATAGAGAGAAAGATATAATAATATATTATAGTAATTATATATATATGTTATATATAGTAATATAAGAAACGATAAAGTATAACTCAGTAAGATAATATACAAAACTTTAAAGTTATATGATATACATAATGAAAACGTGAGAAATAAGATGAGATATATAGCAGCCCAGTAGAAAGTGGTGATGAGTGGAATAGATGATAAATAATAGTTGAGGTGGGTAGTTTAAAGGTAGTAGTTAGAGGTAAAATAGAGTAATATATATATATATATAGTGCATATATAATGAAGTGAATATAGTTTGGGTGTAGGAATAAAAGTAGTTGGTGTCCGTGAATTATAGCGATTGTTGTTTGAAAAGCCATATTTTTCGAAAGGAATTTTTTAAGGACGAACCTATGATAAATTATGTGGGGCTTTAGTTGGTCCTGGAAAATTTTATGGTATAATCTGAGGGTTATCGGTGTTTGTTTTTTTCTTTGGGTAAATTGGCGAAAATTGTGATAAAATATGATTATGGTGTCTTTTTTGTCTTTTATTCTAGATCGACTCTTAAGATATTTGAATAATTAGTTCATAGAAATATCGTATTGTATTTAAAAGAAAATAACAGCAAAGAAATAAAATTTTTAAATAATAGCGAAAAATATTAAGTTTCGTATAGTAGTTAACATCGAAGGCTTGACCATTTTCACATTTTTAGCTTCGTAGGAGAATTTAAAATAAGATATATAAAGCTCTCTCTCTCTCTCTATCTCGTTCTCTCTCTCTTCCTCTCCTCTGCTCTCTCTCTCTCATCTCTCTCCGTCTCAGGGTAAGAGGAGAATGGTAAGCGAGTGGGTAAAAAGAGCCTTACTAAACATAATCGGATGTCAGTTACGAAACTTCCGAATTTGTGTTCCTTCAGTTACACTATGAACAAATAAACGCAAATCCTAGTCCCATAATTTTAATTCTGGAAAATTCTTGGAAAACATTAGGACGGGAATTAATGATTATAAGAGTGACGTAAGGTGGCAAATGAATACAATCGCGCAAGAGGAATGTGGAATAGGTATTCCACAAATTTTAAAAACAGTTCGTGTACTTATAAACTTTAAAACTACTCAACTAAATCAATAATTCATTGTTATAGAGTATAAAAGTAATAAAACATCTACATTCGTTCTAAATGAAATTTAATGTGTTTTAGAAGGGGAATCTATTTGAAAAATTTTTATAATTACAGCTCTGAAAGCAAATGATTGAAAATCATGTCTGCACATATACTTTAAAACAATTTTAAAGCATATTCTATTATAAAATTTAAGTTTAATGAGATGCGATGAATTAATTCCATATAAATTTAAATTTAAGATACAACTTCATTAATTTTTAAGTATAAAAAGATATAATATATTTTAATAACATAACATATTTCTGATACATAGTATCTAGACCTATATAAAGTAATTAGTACATTTTTATAATACACGTGGTCGTGTAAATATCAAAAAATTCGTATAAGCGATGTCTAGAATCACAATTCTACCATTAATTATAATCAAGCACCAGCGCGCTCTAATCTACATAATGCATATAATATTCCGTTATCTATACAAGACACTTCCGGTACCCATCCTCGTGTAAAGGGGATTAGATATAAATAGCTAATTGTAAAAACAATTCACCAGTAGTAAAGAGTTTAATGAGACAGTTACATAAGAAAACATAATCCACCGAGTAAGGAATTACAAAACCTTACCAGCTATCTACAATGGCTTGGTGATAAGATATGTTATAATACAAACAAGTTGCTCTGCAATATACAAAGCGTTCATGCTATAAAATTGTGGACTCCTACAAATTTCCATAACTGTGTCCCTCTGAGAGAAGTTTGTAGATAAAAATGCACGTGACGCCACACAGCTATTGAACAAAAAAATTTTTGATTGCCTTTAACTCTACATGGTGCTGTAGATCCAGTATTTGATATGTATAACATGTTTACCTACCATATGCAAAATATCAGCAATAATAGTATATAGAATTAAGATAGGATTTAAAAATAAACTATATAATAAACAAATTCTTATTAACCGTAACATTTCCATGATAATACATAGTACATCGACACTACCTTGCTAATAGTAAATACTGGCCGAAAGATATTTAATACACTAACTGAAATTACATTGAAACAGTCTGTCAAAGTGTAATATAATATCGCTGACTCTTGAAACTAAATATGATTACAATAAATAAATTGGAGCGGATGCTATGGACGAGTGGAGTAGTTTCAGATAATTTTACTCTGATAACCGCATTTTCGCACTCGGCACCGTCACCAGCACAATGACACGGCGAGAGAGACGTCATGCCAATCTGTGTACACATTGGAAGTATACTTTCAAGCTATTATCTGAATTACCTGGGCATTATTTTTAAACGAAGCGAATTTACACCATTATAATCTAACCTCACTTCCGACGCCGCGTTCGGTATAAACCACGATTACGTAAATTACCGCGCATTATTTTTAGACGACTTACCTTTTCTGGAAGACTCCCGAGTGAGCTAGCCATATTTCGAACCCTGGAAGATTGAATACTGACCGAGATTAGAACGCACATGCAGCTACAGTGGGAGGAGATTTCAGTTAGACCCTGTGGGAGGGTTAATGGTATGTTAATGTTGGGATGTGTGAGGGAATGTGAATAGTAAAGATAGAGATAGGAGAGAGATGAGTAATAGAAATAAAGCAGAGATGATAGAGAAAGAAAGGAGAAGGGGTTAAAAGTGCAAAAATTTAGTAAACAAAGCGAAACTAGAAAACTAATTAATTATATTTAATTATTCATTATATTGATATAATATTTAGTTATTAATTAAATTTTATTTTTAAATTACTTATTATTACCATCGATAAAAATTTTACGCTATTTTTTTTCAATAATTACCAATGTGTTTATTTAAAATAACATAATTAATAACATTGATCCATTTTTGGCGTTTATTTGATTGGTATGGATGGATATGGATATGTATGTAGTGTATTGGTATGTTAATTGTATGTGATGTATGTAATGTATGTATGCTTATATTGTATAGTAGTGTTAATAACATATTCCACCAAATGATATTCGACTCAAATAGATAACGACGTTTAAACGCATGTAAAAATATTATAAATTATACAATTATTCTGGAAAAAAAGTATACGCAGTCAGAGTTTTTGAACCGTGAATGAATCCCACCCCAAATTTCCGGGGGGGGGGTAAGAAATAAAGTCAATATGAGTGCGTGTTTTGAATAACGTAACTCATATTAAATATGGAACGAATAAAATTGCACAACTCAAATTTGAAGCCTAATAAATATACGAAATTTCTGGATCAAGTATAGTACCACGAAATGTTGAAAAGACTGAATACTTTATCATTTTTTGCGATGGAAATAAATGATGCGTAAGTTTTTAATATACGCTCGTTATGTTGATTATATTGTTATAAAAAGTTATAATATATATATCACAATACATATTAATTCACGTCTGCAATAATAAATTATTATAAGTAGAGGGAGAATATAGAATTATAGTAGATGAATAGTAAGAGAGTAGTAGTAGGTAGTAGAGGAGTAGAGAATAAAGAGATGTAGATGAGTAGGAGGTTATGTAAAGATAGAGTTATAGAAGTATAAGTGAGATAAAGATATGAAGATATATATTTAATTAGTTAAATATTTATATATATGTTATGAGAATTGGAGAGCGACCTCGATGAGATGTGACACAGCAAGATTTTTACTCTATCGCGATCAGGCGTAGGTTTACTTCCGCGAACACAATAGATTCGCTCGCTCGCTAGAACTGAGGTAACAGTAACCGGAGGTGCTACCATGTTATACGACATAACAGAAGCATCATCACGTCTACACGCAAAAAAAAGAGACGTCTGTTGGCAAGGAACACGTAGTTTGTTCTAAGGATGCACTACCCCGAAGATGTTTGTCAGCATGCCAATAGGGAGATGCCTGTGAATGACTGCAAAAAGGACAATAGTTTTGTATGTATTGTATTAATAATCAAATCAAAATAATATAAGTATATGATGCCGTAGTGAAGTTATTTAAGGGGATACTGAAGTGACATGTTAATTAATAAGTAGAAGGATGGAAGCAAATAGTTGTGCGAAAAGGTATTATGAGTGGGGTTAAAGATATATGAGGTGAGCTAGTATATATAAATAGTATGGAGGAATCATAAATGGTGGGGTAGGGAGTAAGGAATGGATAATCAGTTACCGTTACTTAAATGTATTTGAAATTGAGTGATATAGTGATAAATATTGTTGTAATACTTGCTAAAACCCCCAAGATACCTCAAAAAGTGCTGATTATATTATAAGTAGATAATGAAATATGATATAGATCGTGTACGAGCGGCGTTGCTAGGGAGAAGTTTGCTACTTTCTTTCTTCCAAAAATCACTGTGCGACAAGTTGTAGTCACCTCAATTGCTGTAGTCAATCGCGGGAGGAAACGTAAGTGATCAAATATCTGTCCATATAGCCAACGGGAGAAGAGAGCTCTGAGCTGTCATTTGCAGGAGGAAGAGCATGGGCCTCTTTTGGTTAGACGCGGGCAAGACAAAGGGGAGTGTGAGAGTTCTATGCTATCTTACTAATCTTGATGAGGTGAAGGTAGCTTGTGATTATATCTTTCATATCATGCTTGTTTGGCCACCGCGTCACTTGGTGTACGCAATGTAAGTGATATTACTTCGAACTGATTGTCAATAAATCTAAAGTTCGAATAAGAGATGTTGAATAAAACTCTTGTATTTATTTTGAATCGAATATTTTGAGTTTGAAAAAAACGGCTTTCCAAGCGTAAGTAAGGGTTTAAACAACAAATCCTCGCCACACGCTAAAGCTAAATACTTATTAATTGTACAAAGTATTTCAATTCTTGTGTCAATATAACTTCCATAGTGACACAAGATTGCGATATAATTACCGTTGACAACCGCAAATATTTGGAGTAGTGTGGTCCATCCAAAAGGTGGGGTAAGAAGAGTAGGGGGGGGGAGATATTGACGGAGAAAGAAACGGAGGATGTATGAGATGGTTCAATCGAGATAGATACAGAAGTATTGTAATTAGGATGAACTAGAGATATAAGCAGAGTAAGATATGGTGAAGAAATAGCTAACAAAGACAATTATAAGAACAATTATTTTACATTTATTTAGTACTAGATCTTACAATGTTAAATACAAGTAAAGAGGTTAAAAGCAAACTCCTCTTTTGTTGATTAATTGACTTAATGAAAAAAAAGCAAAAATGAGAAGAGAATGGCGTAAGTTTGGAGAAACAAGGTAAGGTATATTGTTGTTGACAATCAGACTTTATATATTATTGTTTGTACAGAGTATGTTGTGAGGAAAAGCAAAGTAGTAAATACGATTTAAACTAATATTATTGTTGGTATATAAAAAGAGTGGACTGTAAGGGTAATAATGCATGTGGATACACCTAAGGAATTATCGTAATAAGTAGTAAGATACTTGGTACTGGAAAGAGTAAATAGGTATAGTAGTGATTAAGTAAATATCAAGATTTATGAATAGCAACAGAGTGTTAATGAGTCTGAAAAATTTTGACACAGATTGTCGGAAGAAATATATAGTGTTCGAAGTCAATTGTCTTTTTAAATGCTGTGTAGATAATGACCTACATAGAATGTCAATAATTTTGTTAAAAAAAATCCAATGCTAAACTAAAATAATTAAAATAAGAGAGGATAGCTCATAAATTTGAAAGGTTATTATTATATATAATAATGTTGAAATAAAGAAATTTGAGATAATAATATCAGAAAAATGAATAGGTGATAGCATAAGGTATAGAATATATACGGTAGTATGGTGAGATAAAAAGGGTAGAGAGAGAAGAGTAAGGGAGCGTGTGTAGAGGGGGTCGTAAGCCGTATTATGAGAATCAGGAAATATAGTATATAGAACAGTAACGGGGAATATAGGGGGGAAGAAGAAAGCGGGGAACAATAAGAATAGTGAAAAAAAAGAAATCGCGTAAGGTAAATATTAGAAATTAAAAATAAATTCTAAGTAACGTATATGTAAGATACATAAGTAAGTTCGGTAGATAGGTGGTGATATATAAGTAAATAAAATATTAACAAGACCTAGATACCCCTCCGTTGAATATAAGTCCTAAACCGCCCGAATGTATGGTGTGGAAAGGACAAACGTGGACGATAGAGATAAAGTGATTTAAAGCTAAGTTATTAGAGGGGGGGTATGTAGTGGGATATAGGCGATAAGTATGTAAGTAGGGAGGGTAGAGTAGAGAAAGGTGAAATAAGATAGGTAATGGGTAAATGAGGTGAGAGGAGTAAATAAGAGGTATAAGCCGAGGAGTAGACTACTAGAGATAGATCGGTAATAAAAAAGAAGATAATACACCGTAAATCATATAATAGTGAATAGGTTCAAGGGTAATGATATATACTATATATATATAAATAGGGGTATATATATATATATATATTCATCATCGTCATCAACTACCTCCTTTCCCCAGATTGGGGTGTAGTGCCGAAGCGACTAACACTGGAATCAAAAAAGGGTAGTTACAAGAAGAGTGAACGTATAAAAAAAGATACAAGTGTCCCTTGCCTACACCAGCTTACCACTACAATACCGCTTAATGTGAGAAAAACTCGTCGCAGTTTCAGAAAAAATAAATCCCCTCGGCCGACTTACACGAGATCCCACTGTAGTATCTCAGTCAATTTTAGAAGTTCTAATCCCTGGGTTAGACTAGGCGGGCCTTACAACCATACCCTTCAGCAAAACCCCGCCATTCTAACACGTTACTTATAATGTCGCACCTTTCTTCTCGCTAACTCTGCCATCTCACATTCCTTTTCTCTAGACATTTCGTATTATGACCTCAATTTAACTGTATGCTTCGGGATCTCCAAGAAAAACCGGTCGAATTGCCAGAGTAAACACTCACCGCCATGCATTAAGACCGGCTGAACAGTGAATCAAACCGGACTTAAATCATCCGAGCCTTCCATATGACCATATGACCAACAAATCATCAATATGCACTCTCGATTTCATAATCTCATTTAACTCCAACTTTGATACACCACACAACACATACTAGAATAACGCAATCACTCCTTATTTCATTAATTTTCTATCACCCCCTAACAACAACCCCATAAGTAATTTGATACCATTAATATAAACTGAACCTTGAAACCCAGATTATTATATAACACTTATATATTCCATTACATAGATTCACTATCAAATTACAGTAAACACAGGTTAACAGCATATTACCCATTCTAATACATATAAAACTTCAATATGTTCCACTTCAATGACTTAAGTCCCTTTTTATCCACTTCACCAAAGTGAATATATATATTTAATTAGTGCACCAGCCTAACTTGACTTTGATCTATACTATTCACACACACTCCACTACCTAACACACATCAATTAACACACACATACATAATATTATATATATAATTATAATATAGATATATATATATATATATATAATATATATATATAAATATATAAAGTTAATAATATATAATATATTAATATAATATTAATATATTAAAATTATTATATTATATTAATATTAATTATATATAATATATATATTAATAATATTAAATTATTATAAATATATATAATATATATATATATATATATATATATATATATAATATATTAATAATTATATATTAATATATATTTAAATGGCCAGTAGTTGGCAATTAAGTTGTTAAAGTAAATAAATGATACCGAAACACAATATAAATAAAATAAATCTTAAGACTTATCGATTATAAATAAATTGTTATATTACCCTATAAAATAAAATAAAGCATTAAATAAATTTTAATAATATTAATAAGAATACCTATATATGATGAATATGTCTGTACATAAACTTATAAATTATGAGTATATAATCTATTAATAGAAGAATTCTTTATCTTTTGAAGATAATCTTCAGGGAATCCTAATTGAGTTAATCACTCTTAAATTTCGATAAACATTATCTTAATAGTCTATATTTTTAATTTATCCATATTTTTTTTTTAAACACTTTTAATTCAAAAGAAATACCAAGATATCAATAAAAAGATTATATAAATTTCATAGGTCATGTATTCTGTATAAGGCGGTTATTTCCTTTTGGTTAAATATTAAGAGGAGATGATAAAGTATAAAATGGTTAAATATCCAGGAATTAGCACAATTGTATCGCGATGAATACAATAGAAATTAAGTAGGGGAAGTAAATAGCAGATTATCCGTAAACGCGAAAAGTACCGAAATGATAACAAAGTAAATAAGCACCGATTTTGAACTTACCAGAAAAACAACAGTGAATAAGAAAATGTAGAGGAAATTGAGTCTAACAAAGGATATTTCTTATATTAAAAGAAATAATTAAAAATTATTAATACAAAGTTCAAGATAAGTTCTCTTACAGAGAGAAACACTAATTGATTGCACAAAAGAAATATATCTACAGGAAAAAAAAAATAAAATTTTGTTCAATTGACATAAATTTTAAATAAGCTTGAAGAAAATTGTCCATTTGAAACATGTTATATTTTTTAAGCCTGAAGATTTGGCCAATTGACATTTTTTAAGCCTGAAGATTTGGCCCATTGCCGTTTTTAAAGCCTAAAGATTTGTCAAACAATTGACATTTTAAGGCCTGAAGATTTGTCCAATTGACATTTTTGAGGCCTAAAGATTTGTCCAATTGAGCGAATTTGATTAAAGGAAGAAAGACTTGTCACTAAGTACACTCTGTCTGACCTACACTTTCCTCTGATGCCCCTTGGACTAAATCTTTCAATAAAACTTGTCCACCGTAGCTCTCTTGGGCGCACTATATGTCAACCATTTTTTAATTTCTCGAAAGTTTCTGCAATAGACCATGAAGTAGAATATAGATCGAACATGGACCCAAAAATCTAGATATCAACATCGTTCAAAAATGGAGTACCACAAATTAAATCTATTAGCCTTAGTATAAGAGTACCATTATATATTCTCTCAGCCAAGGATTTCGTCAACATGAGATAAGCCGCGCATCCGATCTAACTTACAGCCGGCCTCCTCGGCTAATGTCGAAGTATTCATGTCTTTATGAATGTAATGACAAAGATACGTCTATAACAGAGTGCTATTCACGTTCTGGTTAACATTAGAATGTAATCTTTTACTTCATTTGTAAAGTTTGTGAAAAATTCAATAATTCTAGTCGATTGGTTCGGTAGTCCTATTATAACTTTCCGAACACAGTTCGGTGAAGGTTTCTCGACGTAAATAGAAAATTTCGAATATGCCTCTTGTAGAGTAGCGCTCGTGAGGCTCGCTGCCTAAGTGGAATAAATCGGTACGTGAAGGTTTGGGCGTTTTGGATCGACGATAATAACACGACTGATCTAAGAATATTCATCCTAACTAACATTAGTTCGTTATTTGAGGAGTTAGAACGACTATAGAGCACCTAGTATGTATATATCCTCTTTGGAATTTTAACATAGAGCCTGTTCAAATACACACCAAATATTATACAACCGTCTTAAAAGAAGAAGTGAATCTCCGTGGCCCTATATAGTACAGCGCTACATACAGAATGAGGCATAACCACTACAATCTAAAACTTCCTCTACACATACCACAAGCCTACACACATCATCACACCACCCACCATTATTTTATAAAATTACTTTAACTTAGAACATCTCTATTTGCTAAATTATTTTTGTAGAGGAACTATTTATAATCAGATATTATATTATTTACACATTATTATTATTTATATTAATTAATCTTTAATTATATTATAATATAATATTATTATATATTAATATTATTAATTATATTATTATGATATTAAATATTATAATATTATATTATTATATTATATTTATTTATTAATTTATTATTTATTATATAGTCTTAATTAATTTTATAATTTATATTTAATTTAATTATATAATAATTATAGTAATTATTTAATTTATATATAATATATAATACATATATATATATATATAGTAATATATTATATATATATATATATATATATATATATATATATATATATATATATATATATATATATATTTTTTGTATATAATCCAAAATTTAAAACGTAATTTTACCAAACATGTTTAAATTAAAATAATTATTATTTTCTAACTAGAGTGAGTATAAATAATATATGATTTTTTTAACTTAAATTAATTATTATTATATAATATTATTATATATAATTTATATATAATATTTTAATTTAATATATGTATTAATTATATATAATTTTTATATATTATATTAGCTTTATTTATATTTAATTATATTATTTAATATAATTACTTAAAATTATGTGAATTATATTATATAATTTTCTTCAATGCATTATATCTTCCATACTAGTACTCTTAATATAATTATTAATTATTATATATTATATATTATATATAATTATTATATTTAATATATAATTAATTATTAAAATATTAAATTAATTAATTTATATTACTATTATTTATATAATACATATATTAATATTATTTACTGTATGTTTGTTAGTTAGTTTGTGTAATTATGATAATATATTTTGATTGTTGTTGTTGTATTTAGTATGTATGTATGTTGTTGTTGTTGTTGTTTGTATTGTTTTGTTGTTGCTTGTTAGTATGTTGTTTTTGATGCTCCTTAATATATTATTTCTATTATTATTTTGTGAAAATAAAATTTCAAATTCTACTTAAAATTTTATATGCACAATATTACATTATTAAATTCAAAGATAAGTTAAATGAAAACAAAACATAAATTTATCAATGAATAATCACTATAAGTTGTAATGTTTGAGTTGCCAAATTAATTAATATAAGTAAAAAGTAATTATTAGAATGTACAGAATATTAGAGAAATGTTAAGTATGATGTATCATGTTAATAATTATATAGGGACCTAATATTATTATCTAATAGATATAATATTAGAGATGTTCTGTATGAATTAAGAGGGGTGATTTGAAGTAGATACCTAAAAATACGGTAATGAATATAAGTAACCGAAGAGTGGGCAGAAATAGTGGAATAAAATAGGTGGAGCGTGACATTACCTGGGATAGCTGACCACTATAAGCATAACGGGCCATGGTAAGATAGAAAAAAGAAGAGCCACTCACGGATATAATAATGGATAAATAGTATTCAAACTAACATTGACGATATATAGTATATTAAAAAAGCAAATATATATACTTGAGGGGATAAGCAGCAAAGGGAAAGTAGAAATATATTGTACCCAGTAATCACAGAACCCAGCCTGAATAAGTGAGCGTGATAGGTTGCCGAGGTAGATTAAGGAAATAGGGTAAATGAGCCTCCTATAAGGACAATAAAACAATATACTAGTAAACTCCTAAAGGCAAACAAGGCACAACGACCGATATAATAGTATTATGCAGACTAAATGTGAGTCCGCTTCACGGGGTAAATAAGTGAAACTAACAAATACTCATTAGTTATAAAAGACCAGCCAGGCGTCTAGTCCAGCCTATTATCTATACCTAACTCCCAACTATATTAGAAGATATATAATATATATAGGAAGGAAGGGATAAACTTGTATATAAGATGAAAATATATATTTAGCCAAATGTGGAATAGATTAAAAAGAATATAAGTAAGAATATTTAAAAAGATATATGAAATAAGTATATATTATATATTAATATAATATAATAATAGAAAGAAATAATAATATATTTATATAGATATATTAATATATATATATATATAGAGAGAATATATATATAAGAATACAACATAGAATTTTTATAAGTATATGATTAAAAATATATTATATATATAGTATAAAGATATATATAAAGATATATAGTAGAGGTACTATATATAGTATATTAAATTATATAATATATAGAATATGATATATATAGAGATAGAAGATTTGATAGAATATAAGAGTGATATATAAATAAATAGTATCATATATTAAATCTTGCCATAATAATCGCAATGATAGATACGATGATATAAGAACGAAAGCAGTATAATGGAAGAGTACACAGAATAAGCTGCCTGTCTCTGGGATGTGAAACCCAACCGCATGTGCGCGGTGAGGCAGCAAAATGAATGCCCGAGTTGCTGTACACAAGATGAGACCACTAATACAAACACGAAAAGGAAGAAGCAGCTTGGGATTAAAGAAAGCAGCCATTTAAAGAGAACAGAAGTTCAACGTAAAGGAGACAATAAAAAGGTGTAAAGAGCAGTAATATATATAGTTAGTTATATTTTAGATGGTAAAAGCGTGATGGAGGAGCATAATAGAAATTTATATAAGATGTATACAAGACAAAGTGAAATATAATTATAATAATTATAGCAAGAGAATTAACAAGATTAATCTGTAAATCTTGAAGTAAGTAAACAAACTTAAGTGTTTTATTGTAGAGTGAAAAATATTAATATTATCTATTTTGATAATAATGTATAAAAAATTAGAAATAATGTTTTAAAAATAGAAATATAACGTGAATAGAAAAGGCAAATAAATAGAATCATATATATACATTGCAATAGGGTAAGGTAAAAGTAGGCTCAAATTAAAAGTGTCCTAGGGGGATATAAAAATAGGCATTAAAGGGGGTGAGTGATAATAGCCCGCTCTATATATTATAGATTAATAAAGAAAACAAGTCAAAGGAAAGAAAGTAAAAGTGAAGTAATAGCAATATAAGGATAATGAGCTTAGACTTACGTTAGCCGGATATTTATCTAGATACATCAAGTATATATTACACAGATCAATCAACTATCTATTCAAGTAACTACCACACACATCAAACTTATGATTCAACATTATACAATCATTAACTTTTTCACTTCGGTAAACCATCTTCTACTTACTATACACAACCTTAAATTAATTAACTTATGAATACTCTTTATAAATGTTTAAAAAAAAAGTGTATTATACTTATACACCCATACCTCTCTACTCATCTACAAGAAGTTAATTTACACTATACTTCCTACCATTTCATGCTCGATTTTTATCTAACTCGACGACATATATATATAACTCATATATTAATCAGTCCATATATATATATTAGTGTTGGAACGAGCCACGTGAAATTTGCGCACAGCACCTCCTATACTATTTTTTACATGTCACCACGCATCGTTTGACTCCAACGCATTTGGTCCTAAACACATCAATCTGAAGCTCTTACTCACCCATCCAAACAAATCATTCAGATTATCACCAAGAAAATCGTGCGGTCATTTTCACAAGTCCGCTAGTGCTGCATCCGACCGCACTGCGAGAAACTAAACTCCACGCGCACCACACCTTGGCTAGCCGATATCACAGACCACTAAACCCCTTATTACCTATATTATATTTCACAAATCTATTAAAAATTTAACCAAATTAGAATTCTTGTACTTATATATATCACTCAACTAATATATATACAACTCACAAATAGATTTTAAATACCATTAGCTCTGTATACCACCTCAAAGTCACTCATGTAATACAAAATTTAGCAACTCTCATTCTCTGCATAACCTCTAATTCTGTTACCACACTCAAGCACATTACACAATATTTATCATCACTCACATAAACCACCATTTATTCATCACGTATTCCGTTGTGACTGCTTTATTGTCTTCAGGATTTTACAGCTATATGCGCGCAGGAGGATGCGCACAGACACATTAAAAATTTCGCCTTCTAAACTTATAATATTCACATTACAACCTTCTACTCTCACTATTACTCTCTACTATAATTATTATATATTTACTCTATTGACAATCTCACATGTAACACCCTCAAATTATATATAACGATTCATCTATAATCATATTTTAAGTATATTATTATCGACTACTGAAATATTTCCACGTAAGATAGTAATAGGTGGTATGTAGGGTACAATATATACCTAACCCAACTTACCATATATTACTCATATATTAATTCACTTTCTCACTATCACGAATCACACAGGACACTACTAATGTAGTAAGTTTACACAACTCTGGTATTTCTTTTATATGTTACTCACTAACGGTTAGCACATCCCGCACATAAAAAATGCCTGAGTGCATATAAAAAATTTTACAGTAGGGGGGGAGGCCATGGCTCTTCCCTAGGGCATGTCCGTGTCTACACACCTGGGATAGGCCAAGGTGTGGTGAGAGGCAGTGTTAAGTGTTATTTTTAATATCTCGGCCATATGATGATGCTATATTAACTATATTAATGATTAAGTTAAAGTATTAGTTATGTCTGGTGGATAGATGATGTTGATTGAAATAAAAATGAAAGCTAAAATTGTTGAAAGGAGATTTTAATTAAAAATGGAGGTAATTTCATTATAATATTAATATTATATATATATATTTATATTATAATATATCATATATATATATATATATATATATATTTTATATTAATATTAATATATAAATTATATAAATATATATATATATATATATATACCTAGTATATATATATAATAGTATATTATATATATATATTAATATATAATATATATATTAATCAATTAAATTTGTTCACGACCGTATATATAATACTAAATACGGGTTTACACACATTTAGTCATGGAAGGAAAATATTTTGCTACAGATAAGTATATTTATATTTATTAGAATAAGCATTACAATACAAAATTAAGGGGTTATGTGTCATCTATTTAATTTATTTACTTTACCAAAAACACATCCTCTAATATATATATATATATTATATATATATAATATAGTTATATATATATATATATAGTATATATATTATATATTATATATATACGCCGGTATATATATATATATATATATTAATATTAATTATATATATAATATATATATATTATTATATTAATATAATTTAATATATAATATTAATATATAATAATATATATATATATTATATTATATATATTATTGATAATATATATATTAACAATATATATAATTAAATATATATATATATTATATATATATAATATAATATATATATTAATATATTATATATATATTATATAATATTATAATATATATATATTATATTAAATTATTATATTATATATATATATATATATATATATATTATATATTATATATATATAATATATAATATATATTATATATATATTATATTAATTATATATATATATATTATATTATAATATACATATTTATTATAATAATTATTTAAAATAATAAAATATGATATAAATATATATTATATATATATATATATATATATATTATATATATATATTATATATATATTATATAATATATAATATATATATAGTTTTTAGGTACTACACATCTGTTAATATAATTTGTGTATATCCATGATATGATATATATAAGGGTATCATAGGAGAATGGGACCCAAACTCACAAATGGCATCACGCCCACATAACACCACTTCACCTACCAACCTTTACGCCCCTTAATGATAATGAGATTATTATACATAGAATGGATTTGAATGTGAGAGTGACATACTAGTATTTATATATATATATGGAAATATCAATATAGGAAGGTTAGGACTTTGAATGAATAAAACTTAATTTTTTATCTGCTGAGTATATAATGCCCTAGACATTGCCTAAATAGCTCTTTAGGACTATAGAACATAATTTATGTGTAGAGATAACAATGACCAAGTATTTATTTCTTTTTAATGTTATTTTAAAATGTAAGAGTTAAATAACATTTTTATAATGCTTTAATTTCCCATACCAACTGATTGGATCACAATTTGAATCTAATCGTTTTCTTGGTGATAGTTCCTAAATATTACTAAATATTATTTGCAAATGTAATATTCAAAGGCTTAAATTCATAGTGTTTCTTCTAATACACTACCTGGACTGTAAAGAAATTCTTCCAGTAAAATGTTTGTTTATTGATTATATATTTACTTATTTAGTAGATATATATAAGGTGTGGTTCTGTAGTTTTACGTATTTTTATCCTATTTAATTAGTGTGAGCGAATTAATTAGACTTAGTTTCAGATTGGAATAGATTTATTTTTACAAATTGCAACACAAAGTAATAAATGATTTAACTGTTTAACTTAATTATAAGTTATACATGTTATATATATAATTTTGACCTTTTAATATAATACTAGGAATCTAAATGATAAGTTATAGCAAATAGTAGTAGTATAGGTCATTAATATTCTCAACAGATAACTAAAAGCGTATATTATTTTACTTAAGCTCATGTTTTATTATTAACTAAAATTTCAATTCTTTTTAAACCCTATCAATTATCATTTGAAGATAGTTCAAAATTAGTACCTTCCTTAATAGTGTTGAATTTATATATAAATGGTATTATAATTAACTCGGAGTAGTCATGAATAGCTCTAGTGAGGCGTCAATGAGATTTTATTATGTAGTTTCTTCAATAAAATGGTTTCAATAGCTATTAAATGCAGTATGAGTTTGATTAGTATTTTCCATACATATAATAAGAATTATAGTTAACTTTTAGTTATTAAATACGTACTAGGCATTAATTATAATACGAAACAAGAGTGATTTTTATGATTAACTTACTTATATCCATCATATATAATAATAGAAGTTGTCTTAATTTCTATTACAGTAAGTTGGAATGTCTTTGATATTAATTATAACATTAAGACATGGAATATCAAAGACGTTTTATTGAATATGCCTTTCACTCAAATCTTTCAAAATTTCATGTTTCTCAGATTAATTTTAAAGTATTTATTTTATTAATATAAATTTTTATTTATCAATAATACTCGACTAATTATAAACTACTAATTATCACCGCTAGCATAACATATTCCACTAGATACAGGGCAAAGCTAAGAGATTATGGATCTTAATAAGTGCGGATTAGCAATGATGATACCTATATGGCGGATTACATCATTAATATTAATATATATAGTATAGGTAAACTATGTACAAACCCTAATGAAATATTAGGGAGGGGGCGTATAGGACTGAGTTCACCCCTGTAATTACACTAAAGGATAGATACTAGATGAGTGATATATATTTATCGGTGGGCTATCCCTCAGTGACTAGTAGTATAGCGGACTATTTTTTTAGTTGATACTATTCATGTACGTTTGAGTAATTACCCTTGGGGGATTGCGCCCCCCGGGAACCTATATTTCTAATATTGATTTTATTCACTCATGTACGATGTCTCGTGAGCACTAGTGTGCTCGTCAGAGATAATAATTGTTATAGATATTAATATACATTACTAATGTCTGTTATTTCCCCCTATACCTAATATATATACTCACCATTATTGTTCTAACTATATTAGGGGGTGTCACCGGAATTTTAAAATGGGCAAATCTTTGCATGAACCACTGCCCCTATCCGTAAAACTATGTGTGCAAGTGGTATGCCTCTGCACGACCTATGGGATTAGTATTTCTTACGTTGCAGAATACTTTTTGCAAGAAAGAATGTAGTTTTTGTGCCGAGATTCAATATGATACATTATGTCAACATCTGCATATTATTACGATCGCCTCTCAATAGACACTATAGTGGAGATGGATGTAGAAGTATCCGGCACACAGTCGTAGCCACCTTTCCAAGACGACCGTATGACTATATGTTCACCTCCTAAGCCCGTCAGCCTCTTTTTACAGGGACTGTGTGAACTGAAAGATTGTTCACAAAACACATCTACCCCCTTTCGTTTCCCTCTGCTTTGTTAAGTACTTAATGCATGAGTGTATATACATAGTACTATAATCTGTGTGATATAGTAGATAACATATAAGTCAGAGTGTTGAGATGTCCACTATATTGTTTACTATTAACGTAGCTTTGAGCTAACTATGGTCAGACGCGCACACGTAATGCACCTAGACACTTACAAATGGCTCGATTAAACCTGTAAAATCGACCACGCCACAGTGAACGATTGTTTTTATGTTCATAGCTTTCTCACGCAGTATCATAACTACGTAACGACACACACTGTCCCGAGAGAGCTGTCTTTGAGCTTCAGATCAGTGATAACAGATTTAGCTCTTCGCATGCATAATAGAAGAACCGAGAGATCTCCATCAAAGATATATACCGGTTCAGTAGGTCTCTGTCGAAATCTGTCTGTGTGTTCATATTCATATATGAGCACATATTTACTAAAGGACTCTCTATCGCTGCCTACACGTCACATTGCACCTCTTCTGGTGGCGGTGAGAGTAGGTAAAAGTGTTGGGTGTGCATTGTTCCTTCGCGAGAAAAAGAACCAGAGGTGGACAAAATAGATCGATTATCATGTTAAATGTACCAAAGTGAGATGAAGGCACGCAGAAAAGAATATTGAGTATCGCCTATCAAAGCATAATACTTACAAACTATTCTTTTGTGAACGATTTTTGGCGATAATCTCTGGGATTGAGTATTTTCAGTGACACATAGCTTCTGGTTATTTTAGTCGTGGGAATAAGTTGTTTGGAGCCTCGCACGACCCCGGAGCCTCCTCCGGACGACATGCGTAAAA
The DNA here is from genome assembly GCA_015478945.1 of Trachelipus rathkii. Lineage (NCBI taxonomy): Eukaryota > Metazoa > Arthropoda > Malacostraca > Isopoda > Trachelipodidae > Trachelipus > Trachelipus rathkii. The sequence goes on along the minus strand of JABUQX010124143.1, from coordinate 24,079 downwards.
CTCCTAAGATATACATAACCCGAGAACGTCGTGGTCCTGCGAAGTCTCTGCGCACACTCCGCTCGAGTCGATAAGCCAGTCCGCATCATTTACCAAGTCTTAAGTTAGAGACACTGTTTATCAACAGCCATAGTACATAATACATCCTCGCGAATATTTATGTGAACTAAAATACTTTCCACAAACCATGTTTATATCGCGTATCACCTAAGGCCGATGAGTAAGGGAGCTGGGCTGATCGAGAGAGTCTGACTGTGTAGGTATGTATAATGATGAGGTCCCCTCACCTACTTCACACCACTATACCTGTATAAAGCGGCGAAAATACCGCCTATTTAGCCTTACGTCTTTAATGAGTCTTACTCATATAAGAACCATACGAAATAAATAATAATATATATAATACATAATTAAATATTAAATTAATTAATAAATAATAATTAACATAATAATAATAATAATAAAGATAATAATAATATATAATTATTAAAATATAATAATATATATAAATAATAATATAAAATAATATAATTAATATATAAATTTATAATTAATAATATAGAGTAGGGTATGCATAATATTGAATGTAATTTTTTACGCTGAAATGGACGTAGTAGTATATATATATATATATAATAATATATATATGTTAGAGATTTTAGAAAGAATATAACAGATATGTAATATAACAGATATGTAATACGCACTGGAATGGAAGCCTTCAACAATACTATTATATGAGAAACTGCCCTAAAGAGTTCATAATTTCATTAGTTCACAATAAAATAAGTGACCCTCTAAAGTCCGAACAATAAACATTTTTAAAATGCTCATTTTTAATTTACTCAAATATACGCTAATCATATTCAGAAGTAAGTTTTACGAGTCTCAAGAACTCTCTTAAGTTCAAGCACTCAAAGTTTCCTCCTTCAGAATTATTTTTAATTCAATTAAACTCTCATAATACTAATGACTATATTATTCAGACCCACCACTAGGTTTAGAAAAGTATCAAAGAAATCGGAAAATCCCAATGAGTGGTGAAGAGGGAGTAGATAACTATTATATAACCTGTACATTTAACTAACTTGCTCCATATACTCTTTATTTGGCCTTATTCATATTAATACTTATAGTAGTAAGATTTGTCAGTTTTATATTTTTTTTTAAATAAGGACATAGAGTAAGTTGAAAAATATAGTATGTATGAAATTGATATTATTTTAAGAATTTCAAGTATTTTAAGAAAGCAATTAATAAGAAAACTATTCATCACTAATTAAATCATAAAATTCATTATATAATTTAAAATATCACATTTCTATTATTAATTATCACTTTTAATTATCATTAATCACAACTTACTAAATTTTCCACAATTTTAATTATTTACATACTTAGTTAAGGTATAATGAGTACAATTGTTACTCTAGTAATTAAGCCTACTACTCAAGGGATTAACTTAATTAAATTTAATATAATATATAATTGTATTAATAAATATATTACTAAATCGTTCTTTTCATACCATAAATTATATATTTTTTATTTATAATAAATTTTTAATTATTTATTATACACTATTACTAATAGTGAGATAGTATATAAATGGGAAGGTACGATAGCGGAATAGGGAGTTTAGGAGAAGATGTATAAATTATATAATATATAAATTAATAAATTATTATTTGTTATATGTGAGGTATGTTCAGAATACATTCCTATTGATAAATGACTTTCATGACAAGAATAATGTACCAGATTGTGGCATCAATTAATATATTTAATGATAGCTAATATCTTAAGGTTAAATATTTATTATATTAATGATATAAAAAAAATCTATCCCTCTAAAAATTATTATGTACCAATTAATTACTCCATAAAAATAAGGTTACGCCCGTGAGGAAAAAAATTTTATAAGATAATAAATTTAATAATAATGGCACCTTTCATAGTCCCCATCTATTAGCGGAATATTATAGTATTTTTTTAATGACAATTAACAATTCACTCCCAATCGTTAATCATGCACTCTACCCAACATCAAGCACGCGATCAGCAGTAAGAAGAACCAATAAGAGAAATCTATCAACACACATCATCTGATATTTCTGGCACTAGAATACCAGTCCCCTTATACAGACACAATCTACGCAACATGACCAGCACCTCCGTCTCTTGTGATTTATACTAACAGCATAATACATCCTCTGTTATCAATTATTGAATTAGTGAGTCATAATATATGAATATGTGAAGTAACAATGTGAGCTATAAGAATTTGGTTATATAGCATTTATGTTATACTTAACTTTTATAAACTTTGGGAAGCTACTGAGATCCCATCACTTATGCATAGTAAATCCTGCTTTTAAACTTGCTATATCTAACAGTATTATTTGGCTGGAACTAAAGGTTCCAGCACAATAACTGACTTTTCGCTACATTGATAATGCTAATATTACCTTACCCTTACCACTTAATTTAATACTAGAATTTAATATTCAAATTTAGTATACGAGCGCACCATATATATATACAATACATATACAATACTTGTTCAGCGCGAGAGCTTTTTGAGATCAGTGTACCAAGATGTAATCGTTAAGGGAGAGGAGAAGCGCTCTCTCTTATAGATATTAAAACAGACTCGGTGTATTGATATCGCCCAATATTAGTTGTTTATTTCTATTGAAAACTGTCTGAATGTATGATCACATGAATCTCTAAAGTATGGTTGTAGTAGAATGATATGTTGTGTATTTAGCAAGTAATGTGCAAGAAGATTTATGTCACTAACATTTTATCAGCTAATATAGTCCATTATGTTGGTAGAATATCTATATATTATTCGGAGAACCGACTCTAGAGATCTAGTATAGGGTTGACTTCCTTTACCACTTAATATCTATTTTTGGTTATATAATTAGTTTAATTCACCTCGCTCTATTAGATACTTACAAATTTTCCCTAAGTTACCCCAGCATCGTACGGGTGAAAAAATAGAGTGATTATATAACGCACTTTACGGGTTAGTAGAACATCCAAGTGTTTGGCGGGCATAGGGGCTGGCCCACCCAACCTATTTTTCAACCCACCCTAAGTTTAATACAACTGCGAGCGCAAGAGTAAGTTGACTGAATTCTTACTACGAAGTTGGCTGATTTTTGAGCTCGAGAATCATAAACGACGCAAGAACTGTTCGTCGTCCACCCATATTTATTTGGTAATGCCCCTCCTAGCAATAATTGTTTTGGCTTACCAGTGTTGTCTCTCTTTCCTTGTGGGTCACCTCTGGTAGGGTTCATAGACTCCATATTCATCCGAGAAATTTGTTTCAAGTTATTAATGTCATAAAACACTGCACGCACAAAAGTGGGTCTCTTTTTGATCATCTTACGAGATTCCTCAAGTTCCCAGGAGTTGTTAATTGTATTCCAAGAAATTGTACTATGAAACATATCGGAATATGACCATCAGATATGGCTGTCTCCCACATTACCGCCTAGAAAAAGTGAGAGTGTGAACGTACTTTTTTTATTTTCTTTGGAGTGTCCTTATAAGCTGCCATCAGCGTGATCACGGCACACTATTTCCAAACTTCGCCTAGATTTCATATTTGTGTGATTTTTTTAGCACATATGTAGATATAATTGGAGTGAGTGAGAATTCCTATTATCTTTCTCGCTGTATCTAGTGTCTCACTTAGCTCGCACGAAGTGGATTGATAATCTTATTGGGCCAAATTTCAATGGTGCATAGAATGAAGTTGTGCGGCTTCGTGCACACTGTGTAGGCTCTAGGAGAATTCTTATTATCTGCCTCCTAGGTAAAAGAGACAGATCGGCAGTTCTTAGTATGAGCATGCAATTTTAGAGTCTGATATTATGAGTGTATTGTGGGGATTTTTTGATAACTGGATAGACTAGATATGTGTGACTATACCAATAAAACACACATTATCTAAGGCTGCTTGAATAGACCTCTCAATTTAATGTATATTTACCGAAAACCCTTTCATATCCTTGTATATTAAGACGGTGAGTATCCACAAAAAAAAAGTATTATCCTCAGGTATGTAGTAATCACAGAAGAAAAAATCCTGGTCTTGCGATAGTGATTTTTCACATTTTTGATGCTCACGAACCCACATATGCAATATACACTGAGAGTCACGCTACAAAACCTAATTGATGATTGGACTTTTATCTGTTAATAGAGTAGATTATGCGGAAATGGAGCATTATTCTTTACACCAATCTGCGCTATACTTTTTATGGCACACGAGCTCCAAAAATAATTTATATGTATTATTAAGTTGTAATTTCACTTTTATAAGTATCATAGATAGGAGTCTAATAAGTTTAGTTACATTAGTGGCAGTAGTACCAAATTTCTTGACATATTACTCTAAATTTGTTGTATTTGTCAAATGTAGGTTTAGCAAGAGTCTGTTTAATTATACGATAATCTGAATTTTCTGATAGTATCAGCGCCAGGATGTAGTAGTGTATAAGAGAGTGTCACGAAACACATGAGAATGAAAGTGTCGGAAAGCATATGACGATCGCAAGAAATGAATTAATACTGAGAGTTCATAACAGAATATAATGGTCTAATAGTAATGAAATGGACGCACTCGCTAGCTCTGAGAAGGCACGAACTGTGTAATTCCCACACTCGCCGTTGTCTCTCACAACCGAGGAATATCCTGCATAGAAGAGTACTTTCCTTGTTCTTCGATGTGGGTCGGGTAATGGGGTACGAGAATGATCACTCTCAACTGATAAGTTATAATTTGAGCTGTGACCGTCGTTCCATTTAGATTTTCATTTTGTCCATCATTATCATTTATTTCATTTGTTTCAACATCTACATGATGTATAGAAATTCCAGACTGTGGAATATTTAAATTTTGAGCACCAGACCTGCTACTAGTCGAAGTCATCGTAAATCGCAAAAATTATTATTATTATTATTTTTTTCTTTTTACCCACTGTCTTAATGGTACATTCACTTAAAATTTTTATTTCACTGTTTTATTAGTTATTTTGTAGTAAAAGCACTTGACTCGCTTCAACTACACAATTACCCAAGTAGGCTATGGCATGTAAAAAATTGCTTAAAAAAAAAAAAAATTTAAAACCATTCATTATAAAAATATAGGCCGCTGTATGCCATAGATAATAGTTTGTAGCTTATATAGGACCCTAAGACAGGTCAATAATTTCAGTAGGCAGGGCTTAAACTAGGACTAGGACCTGGTTTTAATTTAAAACTTTTTTCTTTATTTTTATGTTTTTCGCTTTTATATTTTTTCTTGCTTTATTATTTATGAATGTACTAAAAACTATAGTCTTTTTATTCTATTGCTGAACTCATATATATGTGCATGAGTAGCCTAGGCTTTTACTGGCCTATTTTTCTAAAGTTATTAATTTTCTAATATTATTAACTTCTTTTTTTTTTTGGTCTTAAATAAATCAAAAATCATTCTATTTCACAATGGCGTCACTTACTGTCTGGGTCTAACTCTGGGGTCACCAACTGTTGAAGGACTTAGTCTAGAGTTTAAGCCTTACCAACGAAAAAAGTATAGATTTTCTTTCACTTAACTTTATTTTTATACTATTTTCTTATTTTATTTCACGGGCATTAACTGAAAGATTTTTTTGTATCAGATTTTATTTAGTGATATTTTCTTTAATTATTTAAATTATTACAGAGAGCTTTATAATTATGGCGGCGGTGCCGAAGCTATTGTTTATTTCTACTCTAAAGCATACCTTCCCACGTCTTTATACATGGGTACATTTTTTGATGGGCAATTTGCCAACGTTATCCACTTTAAATAATTACAGGCATTTTCTCACATAAATTTGTAAATTCTTACGAAGTATTTCACATCATCAAATATACAAAAATATTTTATAACAAATTATTAACTGAACGCGCAATTTGTTGGCATTATATAGTTATATATAATATATATATTATATATATATTTCATATATATCATATACTAATAATATATATAGTATATATATGATACTATATATATATATATATAAGTATAGATATCATAATATATATATATGATAATTATATAATATATATATATATCAGGAATCTGTCAAAATTTAAAATAAGAAAGTAAAATGATTCTTTTTTTTTCTTTATCTAATTTCAAATTTTTTTTCCCAGTTCCAAAATTCAAATAAGATTTCACCACACATTCTTCTGCTTTGTTTTTTTCTTTGTTCTATATCCCAGCCCTGCTGAAACGATAGCGTGATCTCCCCCACCATCTGAGAACTTCTTTCAGAGTTGCCAATCAACATTTTTGTTAATTCCCAATTTATATTTGATTTTTCTTTATTTGATGCTTTGAATACTATATGGTACGTTCTATTTATATAATCCATTATTCATGATACTCTAAAATTATCTTAAAACTCTAGAAGATAGCAAACAAATTACCAATTTTTTTTCTCCAGTTAGTCACTGAAAGTTCGCTATCTCCCCAGTAAAATATATTTCCCCATTTTCCCTCGCTTCTTCACCCCATCTCCAGCTCAACCGGCCAAGCCTATGAGCTCCCAAAATTATTCACTTTTTTTTTTTCTTGATGGTGCTTGTTACACGTGAAATTCTCCGCCGGTTTTTCCTTTTTATTCCACTGGCATGTATGTACGTAGTGTACTATTTTTTTGGCAATAAATTAAGCAGTCAGTTTTCGCGTTTCCCTCAAAACCCAGCCAAGGTTTAAACTGTTTATCCTCAGCCCTGACCGAAAAGGGAGTTGAGGAAAGTGACAGCAATTTGTGGAGACCCGAAAAAACAAAGCCAAAGTGTCTGAAAAGCCACAGTGAGCGCAAAAAAAAACAGTTCAAGAATTAAGTGAAAAAAGAGAAGAAAACGCGAGGCCCCTACATAACATGCCAGTGGACTGGAAAAACGAGTTTCACAACAGGTACCTAAAATTGCACTCATTTTTAAATCATATTTTACATTTATAAAACTTTAAAGCATATCTCATAAACCCCTATTTCTATAAAATTTAGATTAAAAATTAACTTTCATTAATTTGCTGGGGTATAAATATTTACACTTTGCTAGATTAAAAAAGCAAAAAGCTCTTCATAATATATTTGTATAATATAAATTTGGTATAACAACCTCTGAGTATAAAATGCTGTGAGAAAATGAAACCTCATATAGCGAAGAAAACTTTGCCCAATCGCATTTAAGAAAAAACTCTTTCAAAGATATCAAGAACCATCGGTTCCAACAAACATTTTCACTCAATTATTACACTCCCAAATTCTTGGCTCACAAGCAAATTTATAATACTTAACGCAAATCTGGTCAAGTAAGAGACAATAATTTCTCTAAATGGAATCATACCCGGAAAGCCGGAACATCCTTCACTCATTTCTCTCATCAAGGAAAACTACAAAATAATTGGAGAACATCAAATAAAATCATATCTCAACCAGGAAAAGATATTAAAGATGTAGATAGCACCTGGACTCCAGAAAATTTTCGGAAGTGAGAGATCAGGAGCAGTCCAAACCTGATTCTCTCCAACACAATCCTTCCTTGCAAAATGATAAAAATATTCCAGTGGAAAGCAATTTTGTAAGAGACTGTCTCGATGAGACCTCCCAAGTGTAAAATTAATGAAATATTTTGTAATAAATCACCAATAGAATTTCTTAAAATTAATAAGGGTAATATTTTATTTAGCAAAAAGGGTAATTTGTGTAAAAGCACCTCTCACTGTAATTTGGGCACATATGAATGCAATTCACAAAATAAAACAAAATTCTCAATCGCCTCCCTTCTAAGTTCCTGAATATGTAAATGTTAACACATGCACCACCACTCACACAAATATTTTAAAGGACACTCCTAATGATGAAGTGTTACCATCAGAGAGTGCTATTAGAAATGTTTATAAAAATACTTTAGAAAATAAATTTAATTCACAAGTGATGAACCAAATTGTACATATACTAACCATTTCTCTTTCAGCAATGATTTACCCCCTAATAATGTTAGCATTAAGCATAATGTCATTTTTCCAAAGCCCATTAATTTAAATGTTTCAAATATTTCTGCACCTAAAGATCATGTTGTAATAGATATAAATATTGATGATAGATACAATTTTTTAAATGAGCACTTTAATATTGCATGCACCAATAATTATACTAATTTCTAAGGGAATTTTAACACTAATGAGCAACAGATTTTTCAAGGTGTACCAAACACCATTAATGAAAACAGAATAGCTAATGTAGAAAACATACCATACAGTACTTATGGCAAAGCTTATACCATTAATGATATTAAAAATGAGAGTGCATTCGCTTTTAATGAGAGCAACAAAAAGGTAGTTATGACGCAAAGTTTTAATCCACTGGAGTTTTCACAAACTTCAAAGCAGGAAAATTACGCTGAGAGTACTTTCTCTCTTCACGAAAATAGAAAAGCAAAAGTAATAATGCAAAGTTTAAATCAATCACCTCTGGAAGACCGAAAATCCACTCCAAGGCAGCTTTCACAAACTCCAAAAGAGGCACATATTACCCGTGTTCGAAAGAGGATGTGGAATATGGACCTGTCTCAAATGACTAACCCCATTTTTTACAGCAACGATAGCACCACTGAGAATCCTACATTTCAATTTGAGGGTCATATTGGGGATATTCCTAATAATTTTAAGACTAACAACAATTTTCAGACTGATATACAGCATACATTAAATTCGCGAGGCATAGCAAATGCCCAGGTAGGTAGCAGTGAGATAACAAACAACTCCAAAAACGGAGTTAACATGCCAAAGTTAAAAACTGGCAACGCGATTGCAGACAAGCCTCAAAAGAATAGTAGTAGTATATTTAACATGATGTACAGTCACAATGAGGCAGCAAATATTACTAAAGAAAATAAAAAGTAGTAGTAGAGACACAAACTATCAATAACGTACCACTTGGAGAAGAAAAATCCACTGCACTTAAGCTTTCACATCCCTTTAGGAAGAATCATATTACCTATTTTGATAACTGGATACAGAATATGAATCTTTCTCAAAACAATTACCAAACGATAGTTAAAGGAAAAGGAAATGGTTGTATATGGAATATGGCAGATGATCAGGAAGGCAGAGCAGATGCCAAGGTAAAAAGCAGAGAGGAAGTACTAGTAAATGTATCAGATAGTACAGAGAGGCAAAGTATAGATAGAGTTAATGCACAGATTGATATGGTGAATAAGTTAGGAAAAGAGACGTGAGCGCTTAAGATGAATATAGGCAGGAATAAAGCTTTCACTAAAAACGGGGAAATATATAACTCTAACAAAAATAATAATAATGTGAGTAATCAAACTTTTAATAATAATTTATATAAACACAACACGGTGCTGATGATTGCGGTGCGGTGCAGTACGGCACATGATAACAGTGTCCATGTGAAGTGCAGTTTTAAAAATAGTAGTGGTTCTCCTGATAAAAACAAAGTTCAAACTATATTATTTGAGTTTCATGATGGCTCCAACTCTTTCTCAGATTTAATAACTTTAATCTCTCTCCACCATTAACTTTTACCCAGAACTCTCTCCCCACCCTTCGAATGCCTCATCTTATAAATCAAAATTTGTCTCAGGACACTCTCCCTGAATCTCATAATATTTTCTCAGAACCTATAATCTCTTTTAATGAAGCAACGTTACCCACTTCACAACCATCTTCTAACAACTTTAATTCTGAGCATTATGAATCGGTCCATGGACCTCCACATGACAAATTATTTCAAACTCAGACTCAAGCACCATATAAAGCTTCTCCTTTTTCAAATCTTGGTACCACCACAACTCAGAGACAACCTCATGTAAGATCTCATTCTTTATCTTCAAAAGAGCAGAATCATTTTTCTAATTTAACCCCTGATAAAACTTTTACAAACTCTTTTTCACAAGAACTAACTCTGTCTTCTTCTTTAACAAACAATACTGCCGTACTGATAGATGTAAACACAAATTCTCAACCTCTTATAGATCCTGCTTATTTCTTACAAACTGATATTACTTTTGATAAGCACACATTACACAATAAACCCTTTTTGCTAGACTCAGGCAGTAACAGTAGCTTGACTAAACAGTCTCTTATCTTAGAGCTAGAAAACAAATTTGCCATTAACAACCTCTCACAAAGTCACCCATTACCTTAAAGTCAATCACCGGAGATATTTTTGATCAAATAGGGACAACAATTTTATATATTCATATAAAGAAAAGGGTTTTGCCAATTAATTTCATTGTCTTTGATGATAAACTCTGTGGATTTAATTCAAACTTTCTTTAAGGAACTAATTTTCTTACGTGGCCGAATGTTAGATTTGAAACACACAAAAATACTCTCTCTATTGTATCAAACTCGGAGTATATTTTAATGCCTCTCATCCCAGTACATCCACGAAGTGAAACCCTTCATGACACACAAGTAAATCACAACTCATCTTTACCACTTTATTCTGAAGAAACAAGCTTTGTAAACAACTTAATGACAGACACTGAGACTCACTATAATCTTTCTATCATTGACAATGTTACTCTTTATCCTTATTTTAAGACCACTCTCTCTCTCTCTGTAAAAACACTTTCTCCTGCAAAATCTTCCCCTCCAGATCATCTTATTCTTAGTTCTGAAAACTCATATCTTCACAACTATCTTTACATAGGTAGTGTTTTAAGTTCTGTTAATAAAGGTCACGTCCTTTTGGATATTATAAATATGTCGGCAACGCCTTACACTTTACAAACAAACACCTTTCTAATGAGAGCAAATCCGTTTTTCACTCACGATGCGCCTTTTAAAACTTTGCAAGTAAATTTAACTACCTCCTCAAAAGGACTCACCCCCGCACAGCTAAGAAAAACTTACAAGGAGATAATACAGAAGTCATTCAAGAACGAAGAAGACGAATGTGCCACATTAACAGATCCTAATCAACTGGAGGATTTGTTAAATCTCCTCATGAACTACAAAGACATCATAACTTTAGAAGACAACGAAGTACCAATCTGTCTGCTAACAAAATTTAGCATCACCTTGAAAGAGGACGCACCAAAGGTGATCTATCGTCCTCAGTACCGATTGCCTCACAGATATCTCTCACAAATTGTAGAATAGGTGGAATCTTCTCAAAAGAAAGTATATTTCCATCCCATTTCAGCCCCATTATTGGTAATTCCAAAGAAAAATTCAGATAAGCCCCGCATTGTGGCGGACTACCACTTGTTGAATTCTTATACAGTTTTGAACAGGTTCCCAATCCTGTGTATTTCGGACATACTCAGCTCGCTAGGTAACAGCAACATGTTTACCTCCCTGGACTTAAAAGATGCTTATAACTGCATTGAAATCGAGAAAGACACTCAACCAGTGCTCGCTTTTCGAACAACAAGAGGACAGTATTGTCCAATGCGTCTAAATTTTGGTTTGCCCAGCGCACCCACAATTTTTGCGATGACAATGGAATTAGCTTTGTCTCACCTGTTAGGCCATGCCTGCAGAGTGTTCTTACACGATGTACTTATTATGGGTACTTCATTGGAAAATCATTTGCAAAATATAACAAAAGTTTTTGATTCCTTTAGGAAAAATTGTCAATATGTTGATTTTTTAGAACTAGTCTCCTCTTCCAAGGTTTTAAAATTTCCAACAAAGAAATATCTCCCGATCCCATTAAATTTAAAACTCTTACTGCCTTCAAGCCACCTACAAACGTGTCAGAAACTAGATCAATTTTAGGTTTTCTAAATTATTTTTCTCATCTACTTTCAAATTATTCAGAAACTATTAAACCAATAACACAGTTATTGCATAAAAACACTCCTTTTGTCTGGGGTCCGGAACAAGAAAAAGCTTTCTTAACCCTTAAAGATAAGCTTTTGTTACAACCACAGCTGTGTTATCCTGACTATAAGAATCCTTTCTTCATAAACTCTGATGCATACAATGCTGCTCTCGGAGCTGTTTTATTTCAATTGGATGAGAACAAGGAGAAACCTTTGTCGCTTATTTCTCAGTCGCTTTCCAAAGCAGAAACAAACTACTCTACTATTGAACAAGAAGCTCTTGCAATAGTGTTCGCGTTGCGCAAGTTTCGCAACACAATCTTTCATTATTTTTATTCTTTATATTGTACCTAGTTAAAGAATCTTCTTGTAAATTGTAATCATGTTAAAACATAAAAGTTAGTAGCTAAACTTTGTAAATACTTAACTGGAAATGGAATAGGAGGGTTTGAATAAACATAAACATAAAAAAGTTATTAATATTTAATTTGCATTTATTATTCCTTAAAGGTACTATTTTAATTTATAAAATAAATATACTTAGGCACACCCAAATATGAAATAAATGACTAAGTATTGATTGTACAGGGAATGCAATCCTGAGTTCCCTTGCAGTACACAAATGTTCTAATCTTATTACTGTTTATTTATTATATTAATTAAAGTATCGATATCGGTATCGTATCAGTATCGGCACCTAAAAAAATAGAGTATCGGTATCGGTATCCGCCTCTTTTCTGGTAAATTAATACATCCTAATAATATATATATAGTATATATATATATATATATATATATTTATATATATATATTTATATTATATATATAGTATAATATATATATATATTATATAATATATATATATATATATATATCAGCGGTTGGTGAATTTTTGATTTTTTAAAATAAAATCAAAAAATCAATGATTTTTTTTATTTAATTTGATTTATTTTAGGCACAAAATTTGCTTTTTTAATTAATTATTTTGAATAAAATTAGTAAATAATGCTTATTATTACCTAATTAATAATAAGCTTAATAAATATAATAATTAGTTTAATTAAATTATTATATATATATATCACTATTATGATTTTACTATATAATTATATATATATATATATATAATATAATATATATATTATATATATATATATATATATATATATATATGAGAGATACTATATATATATTATAGGAGTGGGATGGTTTAAACCATTTGGTTTAAACATTGGTTTAACCATGGTTTTAACCACATAAAAAAACCATGGTTTAAACCATAAAAAAAAATATGCAATAAAATATTTAAAAAATATATTTATTTAATGATTTTCTTTAGCCTGTTGATATGGTTTTCTTCTCAATATTTCAACCGAAGAGTAGCTGAAAGGCAATAAAATTTTTTTTAATAATTTTATATTATTGTGAGAATAATATATATATACATTCATACTATATATTATATATATATATTATTTATATATACATATATATATATAATAGTATATATATAATATATATAATATATATATATATAATATTGTAAATGTTTCAATGCATGTCTTTGTGATTGAACACTTCAAACTTCATTTACTAACTAGCACTGTTTAAGTGACATTTCAAAGTTATATAAAATAAGTGGCACTCTTTAAGTGGCACTTCAAAAGTATGTTAAATAAGTGGCACTGTAGCTTAGTGGATTTTCTTTGTGCGTCATTAATAACCTGTCATCCTTTAAAGAGAGTTCAAAAGAGTATAAAGTGACATTCATCGTCATTTCATCAAAGTGCTTGGGTGTGACTTCATTTGGCATTTGCAATTATTTTTTTGGGGGGTAAAATAATAAAGTAAAGACCTTTTTTTTCAGATAGATTTATATATTTCATATAATCCCTCTTTTTTTTTTTGCTTTGAGTTTATGTAAAACTCAAAAAATAATAATAATAATATAATTTTATACCCCAGTCTACAGTTATCAAGAAAATTTTGAAATTTAAAAGAAAATCTAAAGAAATTTATTTAAGGAATTTTTAAAAAGTTAGCACATTTGTATAACAGTTTTCCAGTAGTGATTTTTGTCTTTAAAATCTATTTAAAACCATTAAAACTACATTAAAACCAACAAATAAAAAAAAAAAAACTGTTGTTTACTTTGGTTTATTTAAAAAACCATGGTTTTTGGTTTTTAAAAAAACCATGGATTTTTCCAACCCTATATATATATATATATATATATATATATATATATATATATATTATATATATATACGTATATATATATATATTATATATATATATATATATATATATATATATTAGCCGTATGGGCCGAAATCGGTCACAGAGGGGAGAACCGGTCACAGTTTTTAATTCCTGAATATTTTTGTAATAAACACATTTTTCAATTAGAGAAAGGTTTTTTAAGTAGTACATATGAGAAATATATTTTAACCATATACTAAAATTAAGTAATAAGTTACACCTACAAGTCAAAAAATTTCCCCCATTTGGAAAAAAAAAATTCTAAGATTGGTGAATCTTGTAGAATTAAGATATCGGAATTTCGAATTAGATGCATATTGGGAACTATTTTTATCATTTTCCATGTAAAAATTTTAAAATTTAAGCATTTTTAAGTTATTGTTTCAAATGATTCCGATTTCTGGTCGGGCTTCCGGGAAAACCGGTCAGTATAAACTTATATATAAATGCCCATAATTTTTTTTTTTTAGTTTTTATTAATTTTTTTTTAGTTTTTATGTATGGTAGACTTAAGACATTTGTATAATGTTTTCTATAGCCATATCTTTCCCTTATAAGATCTATAATAATAATAATAATCTATTTATAATAATAATAATATATTAATATAATATAGTAATAATAAAATAATAACAATAATAATAGGATTATTTTAGCATGACGTATTTGTTAGATATTTAAGATAATATTTATGATATTACTAATAATGAAAATAATGAACTTATATGTAATTTTATTTTCATCGGTATACCCCACCTGCTGATAAATCAACAATGGAATACAGTTTAGAAAAGTGGAATATTGAAAATCGTTAGAAGGTTTCTTCTGAGTTACCTTCTTATATTTTTGAGTGCAATATGTGATATCGTAGTGAAGGTAATTAAATTACAACTATATAATATAGATCAGATCAATATATCAATTATTAATACAACAATAATAATATTTACACTTTTTAACAAAATAGGCACTTTATATACGAGTAGGCCTACGTACGCACCAAGTAAACTTGTTGACAAAAAAAAAATTTAGAGAGAGTAGCATATATAAATTCTCAATTATTAGTACGCACGTAACCAAATCCAAATAATATAATTTAAATTATGACAAATCAATAACTTAAGTTCTAAAGGATAGTAATTATAATTGCCCGAGTAGTGAAGATGCCTCATTTTGTTAATCTCTTCTGTACAATTATTCCGTGTGTGTATCCAATCGTTATATGCTAAATAACCTATCATAAACTGTAAAGGGGTTGAAAGAAAAATGTCATGAAATAATAATTCTCTTAAATAAGTTGTCTAGATTAGAACTTAATATAGATGAGATCTAGTATGAATACCTCCCACATAATAACACATAATAATATAATAATGCTTAACAACTCACTACATATAACCCTCATATAATTGGGTTTACTCCTTCGTAACATTCATATTTAACTGCCAATCTTTGAAATTGTTTAATTGATTCGTATTTCTTTAATATTAACAAGTTAGGACCTATGTACGTCATGCAACATCTTTAAGTTTTAGGACTCAAAAAAAAAATTTACAACATGTATTGATAATTTAAACTTTATGTAACAATTAAATAAATTAAATTAAAATATAATTATTATTATATTATGACAAATATATATATAAATTATAATATATAAGTTTGATTGAAGAACCATTGATTCTAAATTTTTCCAGTAGCATATTAAGATTCTCTGGCATTGATAGTAATGTTTCAGGCAATTTACGATAATTATAATAGTTGTAAAATGTTTTACATGGTAAATCAGTTGCTTCAACCGTAAAATATGCCGTCGATTTACCATATGATAAATATAAAAGTGGCCTAATTTTGTTTAAAAAGATGTAAACATTATTATTTAGAAATTATTATCTAACTAATTGCTTGTCGTGATTCCTGTCTTTGTTTGCCAGGTTTGGCGCAGCACAATATAATCCGTAAAAATACACAATTTATAATTTTGGAAAAATAATAACACGTTTAGAAATGTTCCAATAAAAATCATAATGAAAATGTAATGATTTCTATCCAAAAATTATTAAAATTCAACCATATATACCATTATTAAAATCTATTTAACATTTTAAATTATAATCTAAAAACTAAGTTTGGACAAGCTAGAACATAAGAATATTAATGACTCGAGCCGGCATCTACTGGCGACTTTCAATTTACGGTGTCCGATATCAATATTATTTTGAAATAAGGATAATTATTCATAAAATTATTTAAAAATAATTTTTTATCAACATTTTTTATTAAATTTTCATTATTCTATTTACTTAAATTATAGGAATTACTAAAAAATTTGAGAAATAACTAATTATAGATTTAACTTAAAATTTAGATTATAATTGGTCATTGATTCTTTAAGAATATATAAATAAGCTTTGATTTTTGACAGGGATTTTCCTTGCAATATTTTTATTCAGAGGATTAATATTTTAATATTATTAATATTAATTATATGTTATATATATAATTTATATATAATTACAATTAATATATATTATATATATATATTATTATATATATATATTAATATTAATATTATTATTAATATATTACATATTATTATTATATTATAATATATATATAATAAACTATATATATATATATTAATATTTATTAATTATATATTATATATGCTATATAACTTATAACTGAGTAAGAATCGAATGCTGGTTAATTTTCCATTGGCCTTTACTTTGAAAATTTGTTTGTGGACACGCCTCCACTTAGGTTCGAAAGTAATTTTGGCTTATTATAATATGATAAAAATAGCAATTAATCAAATACATGTTTAATCTCTTCATGCGCTGATATAACTGAAATAATATTAATTTATGAGAAAAAAATTTTCATGAGCCACACATATAATATAAAAATAAAAAAAATCATTTTACATTCTTAAATCCCGTTTTAATACCACTGTATTATGTCAATTTGATTTAATTACAAGTGCCAACCCTGATATATATCCTAGTTAAAATGGGGTAAACGGTCACAGAGGGAGAATCAGTCTACTTATTAATATTCTTAAATATTTTTTGTAATAAACATTTTATACTTAGAGAAAGGTTTTTAAGTAGTAAATAGAATAATATTTTAAACGTATATATTAAAAAATTTAATTAAATAACTTACACCTACAGTTGCAAAAAAAATTTCTTCCCCATTTGGAAATATTTTTTTTTTTATAATTGAGACATCGTTTTTATTGTCATAGAATTAAGTTTACTAGAATTTGTTGTAAATTTATGAGATGCATATTGAGGTATAGTCGTATTCTAATTTTTTAACATTTTCTTTGTAAAAATAAAAAAAATATTAAGACTGTTTTTAAAGAGTTTAATTATATAACGATTAGTTTTCATATCATTAAGGGTGGAAGATAAACACCGTCTGAGAGCAGGTACTTTAAAGTGGATATAACGAAGATGTTTTCAACTCTGTGAGAGATAAGTGTATATACTTCATGAGATATATACTTATTCAACTAGGTTACCTGCAAAATTATCTTATGTTTAAATAATTAGTCATGTTCTATTTACTATTTCTCTCTCTATGTTTACATAATAAATTAGATAATATTTTTTGTACTCTGTATCTGATTTAAAGGTTATGGGTTAGTAAGAATGGGTTCCTTCATTTTTACTCACTTAATTCACAGTGAAATTGTTGCTTCGTACCATAGGCTGAAGAGCCGTTATCTATCTATATTAAATGATTGTATTGCATTGTCATTTGGTCTTGATGCAGTACGCAATCCCCAACCACTTCCAGATACTCAAAATTATTACACACATTAACATCCTATTAATGCTAAAACAGTAAATTATATTGGTATATTTAGGTAAATTTTTTTAAGTTTTTGTCCTAACAAAAGTTTACGTCTTAATGACATATGTGCGTTATTAAAAGGCCAAACTTTCGTAATTTATAGGTGCCTGGATCATTTCGAGATCTTAAAAAGTCTGTCAATCATTATTATAATTAATATTAATTCTATATATTATTTATGTAGTATATTTATCTTTATTATTATAATTATATAATTATTATCTATAGCAGTTGAACCTAAAAATTGTTCGCATTGAAGGAATTTTAATTTTGAAATTTATTGGTCAGACTTTCTTTATTTTTCCATGTCTCAATATAATTAGCATAAAGATGACTCATGAAAATACACGATGAGTATTCAAAGATTCATAGTGATACAAAAAATGTCAACAAATTTAGAAAACTGGTTTTAATAAATATTTATTACTTATATTGAGCTGCTATACTTGTACCGTTATTATGTTACAATTAGTGATCATAACGTCTATGATTTACTTATTTTTATTTTTCCATTCAAGTTATCTATCTTAATCAACCATATAATATATTAGTTTGAGGAAGCCACACGATGAATATCATATTATATCTCTGTATCGGCGTCATATTTTGGTCCACTTCCTACGACTTGACTCTGGTTTTCACCCCAAAAATTACATATGTGTTTTGAAAAATCCGGGATTATTCTGGTTAGAAAAAAAAAATTTCATGAGATATATTTTTATTTAGATCAATTTTTATTTCTCTCCAATATTTCCTCTTACACATAAAACTATTAAGGAAACTCCTAATGTCTAGTATGAAAAATACTATTAATACTCATTATTTATTGAATTTATATTTTACAATTTTTTTCCGATCTAATTTATTGATTAATTAAATAAATAAATTATATTTTTCTTGCTTGGTTTATCCATGGTTCTAGTCCTCTTTTTTTTTTGGTTTAATATTTATATATTATCCGGTATTATAATTAAATCGAGGAGGTGTTAAAATATCATAGTATTACTGGAGTTTGTAGAACAAACTACAGGTAGAATATCAAGATTTACGTGTATATAGATGAAATATAAATGTATATTAGTACGAAATAAATTTTAAATAATTAAACTGATAAACATTATTGCTGCATTAATGAGCAAGTCTGCATTCTATTATTATTATTCATGTATTTTACCCTCCATTGGTTTATTGGAAATTTCATGTCTAAGAAAAAGGAATGAGGGATGAAAAATAGATCTAGAAACTCAATCTTTGTTAATTTCATGTAAGTAAAGTTTATTTCTAAAATGTGACTATTATTTCTTTTTAACCTCCAAATAATCGAGACAACCTTCGACTATGTAAATGTAGGGAATGTCTCATACTTGGTATACTTTGTGTATGATGTTACAATGTACTTAATTATATTCAAATATAATATAATTATTTCAAAATTAATATTCTAATATTATATAAACTATCATTAAGTTCAAAAGAATTTCCCCAATTTTAACAATTTTTTTTAGTTTAAGAAATAATTTGCAAAAAAAATGTTAAGTAGTCATAAGCACAATTACTAAGTAACTGATAGAGATCTCAATATTTTCGCATATTAACTAGTATTATATAAATAATGACGTGTGATCAAATTAAGAGTTTCCATGTATATAATTGAATTTTTTTGTGATATTTAATTATTTACAGTTATATTATTCATTCTTTTACATCACTTTTCATTGGGGCAGCCCCATCGTACCCTTGACCTACTATGCATTATATTTCTAGGAGGTTTAGAAACTGGTATACTATATAATATTATTTATTAACTATAATTTTTTATGATATAATAAATAATTTTTTTTTTTAGTTTTAATAAATATTTTTTTCACATTGTATTTAATATATAATATATAAAGTATTAATGAATCACTCGTTTAGGAGTTATGGTAATTATAGTGCGTCTTGTAGGGCACTAATTTACTTTAATGTGCTATTATAATATTTAATTGAATTTAGATTTCTTTGAATTATCAATTATTAAGAACACGTTTTGTAATACTCCAACTTAGTGTCCACAAACAACTAACAGGTCTAGTAGTACAGTACCTCTGGGTTTAAGCATATATAAAAAAAAAAAAAAGGCTATCTCGGTAAGACCTCAGCTCTCCTCTCGGCCTTCAGTTTACGTAAGAAGAACCTGCAGTAGTGAAATCCTTAATGTCCATCTTTTTTCTTAGATTGCTAACGATGTAGTACTTCTAGACAAAAAATTTTTTGTATATTACTTTATATTCAGAATTATTATATTGACTCAATATTTTTAGTTTCATTTTTTTTCTTTTACATATCAGTCTCACATGCGCATAACTTTTTTTATCGGCGATCTCTCAATATGTTTAACTTAGGAGTATTATTATGCTTTGTGATGTTATCGTAGTTTTTTCGTTAGAGATGGCCAGGTTCGTGTTATCATGTTATACTCGTATAAATTTTACTTGATTATACTCATCGGTTCAACCGATGTTCAATGGCATAGTGAGTGCTAAGTTCATGTGATGTTTATTTTTCTTATTCCAAATTTTATTTTTTTAAAAACAATCGTAATCCTATATAGCAAAACGTTAGCCCATTATTTATTTATATATATTTTAACTAATACTACGTCAGTAGATCTTAATTAAAATTGTGATAATTAATTTATTATTACATTTACTTAGGTACCTACGATCATCCTACCATGTCCTTTGCTCTCCAATAATAAGCAAAATTTTCATATACAGCTGGCAAATCGTCACTGGTTATCAAAAAAGATTTAACTTAAAATTAACTCATGTTTTTAACACAGGTTTTCATATTAATTGATCCTAGTTTTTCCAATATTAAGAAGGTTATCAAATTGAGAAAAAAACATATTATGTATTGGGTGTAAACTTGATAATTTCGAAATTTTTCTATTTGACATATAATAAATAAAAAAAGTCCTAATTTTATTAATATCCGTTTTCCCTCAATTATTGACGGTATTATAATTTATTTATATATAATTATATATAGTATTATTAATTATATATATTATTATATCTATATATATTATATATATATATATATATTATTATTTATATTATTATTCCATACTATTAGTTTTATGAAAAATATTATATCATTATATTTATAATAAACTTCGTGGGTACAGGTGTATCCGTTCCGAGTTTATAATATTAGTGGACATTAATATAGTATATGACCTATAATGCGGATTATGATTGTATGTGTTAGTCCGTTAATTATTATATTTATCAACCTATCCTCGGTGTTTTATTCTATGTTTACCACATTTGGGTGGTATGTGCTGCTGTGTGCAGATTTGAAGATCTGAATGATGTTTTGAATGTTCTGTGTAAAGGTAAAATGAATGAATAAAATGAATTATTTTCAATGCCTGAGGTTGATAAAGCCATGCTCAGATAGCAACACTAGATGGATGCTCTACCTCCAGTGTTTTGGAGCGAGAACGGTAGTGTCTTTTTGTTGAATGTATGATCACCACAGACAGAAACTCCACATGTCGGACTGGTGGTGAACTTGGAGGTGTTCACCACGCTGTCCCAATTGATTTGTATTAATTTCTTTGTATAGTAATTTTCAATAATTATTTTTATGGTATATTCGTTTTATCCTTCTTAATAGGGTAGCGACCAACTTACGAATATCAGATGATGACTGCTACAGTTGACCAAGCAACCGATGTGCTATTGCCATTCATCATGTCAAGTTGGATAAGGAAGTTAACATAGACAGCATCTCTCTCCGGAGGTGACATTAATCAGATTAATACATGACATCTTGGGTGTTAGTGAAAATCTGGGGTGCCGCGTAGTGACTGCATCAGGTATCATGGGCTAATATGTGGCAAAGTGTAGTAAGGAGTCTGGCGCGATTTTAATCACGACAGGATAAAGCAGCGAGAGTGTGGCTCAGTATTGTTACTGCGTAAGAGATATATTTAGATAATTCGGTAAGCGTAATTAACATTACCAATAGGGTGAGCCTTTTGTGGTACCGGTGGAAAGTGTCAAGGGAGCATATCGTTGTATTAAATTTTCAATTATTAGTGATTCTCGACATTATTAGCGAGGTAATGACTTCTCCTCGATTCAAATATGGAACGAGTTAGATGTCATAGGGTGAGGTGTAAACTACTGTATTCCGCGATGTTATACTTGGTATTAAACGTTCTAGGTGGATTATTATCAATAATGGGTAATTAATGACTATCTTGTATTAATAATATAGGCTTCATCTTGGATAAAAATTGATACTCAGATGCATTATATAGGGTACTCATATGATATATAAATAATCACATGTTAGGTACCACGTATATAGATATAGTAATATAATATTTAACGAGTTAATAAAGTTTTGAAGTTGATCAACTTATAATATATATAAAAATACTAAACATCAACATCGATGTAAACTATATTAGTTACTCATGTAATTCAAAAGTTTATTACTATTACTTACTTTGGTAAATGATAACGATTGAATGTTAAAAAGTATCCTTGATATATATGTGAATCATAAATAAAAATTAGGTTATATTATCGTGTTTCGAGCACTAGTTGTTTCGCAAAATGTGGTACCATGACTTAATATATTTACTTACGAAATGATGAAGGGGTAGGAGTGCACAAAGAGTTACGCGTAGTATGTATCTATATTTCAAAGCAAAGTAGACTTAGAACTCTCATTTTCCATTCATCACCCATACACTTTTATCAGGAAATCGCCAAAGAACGTTGTGTAGTCAAATATAATACTATAAACAACTATTGTAATATATTTTTTGGTATCAATTAGAAATTTTCTTATTTTGGTGAAGTTCTTGTCATTTATAATGGTTATATATTAATATGAATAATTTTTCTTCTCGAATAATTTGATGTGTTACAGTAAGTCCAAACAATAAGATCCACTTCAATTTAATCTCTATGTCGATATGTCATACTTACTCGCGGAACTATCCAAACTAGATCACATGCTGAGTGTTAATTTCTTCTACATCTGTAATGTTATAATACCATTAAACTTTTACAACAGGTTATGTATTAGCATATTAGATTCACTAGATTAATGCCAGTAATATTAGACTTAATAAGCACTTGCAAACAATTTATATGATTTATTTTATTTCTATATCAATTTATTATTTCTACTTCTCACTATACTTGCAATATAATTTCATTTTTAGCATTTGCTGGTGCTTATTAGACATTCAGAACTTAAAGTCACATTCATTTAATAATCTAGTTTTTCCTTCCAGAATCCAAGAGCCTTATTGGCTATATAACGGTTATAATAAACTTATAATAACTTTATAAAAATTGAAATCAAACAATAATTTAATATGAAATTGCATATTTTCAGAATTAGCAGAGTGAAAAATTAATTATTCCCACGGTGTTTATTGGATGAAAAAAAAAAACAACACCTGGGATTTTTTTTTTTTTTGTTTATATTATAAAGTTTGAAATTTTTTTCTCATATCTATTCCTGTACCATTGATTTTTTTTAAATTATATTCCTTTGTCAAGTCTAGATTTTTTCCTAAGTGCGCATATTTGATGTATTATCTATCCTGGTATTTAAGTTAGTATGAATCCAATTGTAGACCCATGACCTGAATGATTTTATTGAAGTAGTGTACTTATCATTAATACAGTTTATAATAATGTGAATAAATTATATAGTGAGATTAAATAAATTGAAAATACAATATCACAGTTGACATAGCAAAAATCTTAGTGCTTAAATTCTATAGAAACTTCATTGACAACATAAATAAATCTTCAGAGTGATAAGGATGACTTCAGTCTTTAAGCTCTAATACATAAATCTTTATAATTTCCGATAAACCAGTATTGAGAGAGAGAGGGAATCTTCCAAGATCCCACCATCCTCATTTGCTGCACTCCCAAACGTTGACTGCAGCAAGGAGTCGAGTTTGGAAACCGATTACCTAAAGATATCACAATGGACAATTTCTCCTCACTCAGTCATATATTGATTACGTTACTTTGGCATTCTATTCTCATTCGTAAGA
>JABUQX010124142.1:12500-15000 GCA_015478945.1 Trachelipus rathkii | reverse complement strand
CCAACCGACTATCATTCATCCTTTCCACATGACCAAACCATCTCAACATACTTTCATTTATTCTCTCATTTACCCCTTTCTTCACACCACACAACTCTAATACGTTCATTCCTCATTTTATTAATTCTTCTCACACCTAGCATGCCCTTAAGATTGTCCATCTGAACACATTGAACTTTAGATCTATACTTCTTATTCCAGACCATAGTCTCACTACCATACAATAACACAGGTAACAACATACCCTCATGTAAGACCCTAGCACACTCAAGACTTAGTCCCTTTACATTCACCAACGATTTAATTGCACCAGCAACCTTCCTGCCATTCACAACTTTCCTACTACACTCTGCATCATCCGTTCCCTTCTCATCCAACACATACCCTAAATATTTAAACTCAGACACTTGCTCCAGCTGCTCATCATCTAACATAACTTCACACTGAGGACTGTCCTCACTCACAATCATAACCTTACTCTTATCTACGTTTACTTTCAAACTCCTCCTTTTACACACCCTGCCAAATCTCTCTACCAATCCTCTCAAACTCTCTTCAGATTCGCCACACAGAACCAAATCATCCGCATATAATAGGTAGGGCACCCTCCACTCATCTCCATTCTCCATCATTCTAACACCATTTCCTGCCATCCCCACCTCGAATTCTTTCATAACCCCATCCATATACAAATTGAATAACCAAGGAGACATAACACAACCCTGTCTCACTCCGCTATTAATCCTAAATATATATATATCCTAAATATATATATATATATATATATATATATATATATATATATATATATATATATATATATATATATATATATATATATATTTATATATATACATATATATATATATACATAAAGAAGAAATATATATATATATATATATATATATATATATATATATATATATATATATATATATATATATATATATATATATATATATATATATATATATATATATATATATATATATATATATATATATATATATATATCTACCGTATATATATATATATATATATATATATTATAAAGTATATATATATATATATATATATATATATATATATATATATATATATATATATATATATATATATATATATATATATATATGTATATATGAGCATAAAAATTTAGTCAAGTTCTTAATTACCCTCTGACGATTAGCAATTTATTTTATTTCATTTTTTCTTTTAAAAATTTTAAAATATTTATTTCTAATTCCGAAATGTTTTGATTCCAATCTGCAAAGAAATTAAGTTTTTCCAAATTCAAAAATTGCTTTTCGATTTTGAGTTGAAATTGGAAGAACTGTTGGGCGGATATTAAAACAAGCGTTAAGAGTAAACGAATTTTACGCCAAATTTGACTTTTGGGTGAAATATAATTTTTTTATATATTTTATTTTTTTAAAAGTTTAATGGAATAATTCATATATTTTTAATTAAACTCTATATTATTGGTATTTGAAGAACGAACTTTAAATTTTTGGCTTAATGATGCAGGAATAAAGAAATATTTAATCTTACTGAATATTATTATTATTATTATTATTATTATTATTATTATTATTATTATTATTATTATTATTATTATTATTATTATTATTATTATTATTATTATTATTATTATTATTATTATTATTATTATTTTTATTATTATTATTATTATTATTATTATTTTTATTATTATTATTATTATTAGAGTTTTATTGGATGTAGGACTTATTTTTTCATCCTTCATTTGAAATTGTTCTAATATATATATATATATATATATATATATATATATATATATATATATATATATATATAAAGAGTATATATATATATATATATATATATATATATATATATATATATATATATATATATATAAATATCTCAGTCGATACTTTGCTTCTGTTATGAATTAGTATTATTATTATTGAAAAAAGCAAAACTATACTGCAGTTTTATTGCAATAATATTTATAAGATACCTTTCCTCTTTTAGTATCACCCAAATGTCTAAGGTATATATATATATATATATATATATATATATATATATATATATATATATATATATATATATATATATATATATATATATATATATATATATATATATATATATATATAAATAAAAGATCTATCAAATACAGCTTCCCCATTGTACGAACCAAAAGATCGTTATCCAAAACACCAGAGTTGTATCTCTACACGAAAGTGTTGTAACCTCTACAAGCCAACGTAGTATCCCCGCACGCCAACGTTGTATTCCTACAGGACAATATTAAGAGAGAACAATTTCTTACACTGGGAAAGCATATTATAAGGACGAACTCGGGTCCCAAGAGGCCTTTTCTTCATATGTTTGCTGAGGGAAAACAAATATTTGGAGTCGGCAGTTTAACAAAGACCATTTCTTGTACTTTCTAAAATTTATATAAGGACGCTAGATTTATTTTTCTTATTTTGTGGGAAAAAATAGTAAT
>JABUQX010124142.1:0-2500 GCA_015478945.1 Trachelipus rathkii | reverse complement strand
TCCATTTCTTGTTTGTTGTTAGGAGAAGATTGAAGAATGTCCATAGGACAAAGTGGAGTTTTTCCAGTTACTGCTTCAAAGGCGGAATAACCGGAATCGTTTGGAATGCATCTGAGACCAAGTAGAGTGATGGGTAAAGACAGAAGCCAGTTTTCTTTACGTGCCATCAAGGCAGTCTTGAGAGATCGGTGAAACCTTTCTATCTGGGAATTTGTTTGTGGGTGGTAAGAGGTTGTTCGAAGACGATGGAAACCAATCATATGTGACAACTCACTGAAGAACTCGCTTTCGAATTGAGGACCTCTGTCAGAAATCACATAGAGAGGAACACCGAATCTAGATATCCACTGCATAAAAGCATAGGCAACAGATTTTGCTGTAGTGTTTGTAATTGGGAAGGCTTCAGCCCATTTTGTGTTTCGGTCGATGCAGGTAAGTAGATAACGAAAAACTGGAGAAGAAGATCCACAAAATGCTGAAGGTGAAAAAGGACCCACTATATCTATATGAACTGTTTCGAATCTTGAAGAAGGAATTTCTAATGGAGTGACCGTTGTTTTGGTGTGACGATGAACTTTAGACAGCTGGCACTGCTCACAAGTGCGTACAAAAAGCCTAATGTCACGATCCATACAAGGCCAAAAATATCTTTTCTTGATCAGTCGTAAAGTACCTTTGATACCAGGATGGGACATTTGATGCAACGTATTAAATATTTGAAGGCGAGCTGGCTTCGGAAGAAATGGTCTGGGAAAAGAAGTAGAGGTATCGCACCATATCTTGAGGTTGTCCTGCAGGGGATAATTATGAAGGCGATCATGATAGGTCTTGATTTCTTCATCTTTTTCTTGAAGGCGAGCTATTGCAGGCAAATCGACAGCGTCAACTGATACCGAATGAATCCGGGAAAAAGTGTCGGCCACCATGTTGTCTGCTCCTCTGATATAACTTGCTGTAGAAATATATTCTGTTAGTACTGAGAGATGTCGCTGTTGACGATCACTTTTTGCAGGATTTTTGGAGTAGAAAGCGGAAACAAGAGGTTTGTGATCTGTGCAAAGGGTGACGACTCTTCCCTCTAACATGTGTTTAAAATGAAGGACAGCATAATATGCTGCCAAAAGTTCTCTGTCGAAAGCAGAATATCTTCTTTGGGGATCTGATAACTTCTTGCTGTAGAAGTCAATGGGAACAGGTTGACCATCAATCATCTGGTGTAATGCTGCTCCGATTGAAGTCTGACTGCTGTCAGTTACGAGTTGTAAATGTGAGACATTAGGTAAAGAGAAAGGGAGTGTTAGGGCATTTTGAAGAGCTTCCTTAGTATCTTGAAAAGCTGTCACTTCTTCTGGAGTCCATTCAAGAGATTTATCCTTGGGATGAAACTTGGCTTTTTCAGATAATGGGAAGACGATTTTGGCAAAATTAGGGATAAATCTTCTGTAGTATCCTAACATCCCAAGGTATCTTCGTAGAGATGCTGAATCGCACGGTAGAGGAAAACTTGAGATGGATTCTTTCTTTTCGTTGGGAGGACATAGTCCTTCTGAAGACACGGTGTAGCCGAGAAAATTGAGTGAAGATTGATTAAATTCACATTTTTCTAAAGAGATTTTAAAACCATTTTCTTGGAGGAGTTTAAAAACTTGTTTCAGATGATTTTCATGTTCAGTTTTGGATGTAGAAAAAATGAGACAATCGTCTAAATAGGTAAACACGAAGGGAAGGTCTCTGAAGATGGCGTCCATTACTCTTTGAAATGTAGCTCCCGCATTCTTTAAACCAAAAGGCATAGATAAAAATTCGAAGAGACCAAACGGAGTGATGACTGCTGTTTTCTCTATATCTTCTGGTCTGATGGGGATTTGGTGATAAGCCTTTTGAAGGTCAATCTTGGAGAATATGGTAGAGTTATGCAGGCGTTGAGATAGGCTCTGAATGTGTGGAATGGGATATCTATCCTGTTTTGTTATGCTGTTAAGGGCTCTGAAATCCCCACAAGGTCTCCATGTTCCAGGTGTTTTCTTAGGCACGAGGTGTAAAGGAGACGCCCATGCAGATTTACTTGGCCTCACTATTCCACTTTTTAGAAGAATGTCAAATTCAGCTTTTGCCGCCTTTAACTTGTCGTCAGGTAATCGGCGAGCTCTGGCAAAAACTGGGGTTGAATCACCAGTTTCTATGTAGTGTTTTGGTCCATTATCTTTAATTACTAGATTGTTGATGTCTATAGGTGAAATTAAGGACGGGAAATCTTGTAGGAGTGAAGTTATGTCTGTATTTTCACCTTGAAGTTGAGCGTGAAGAGATGGTACCTCCTCAGAGGTTATTTTCAACGGAGCTAGAAGAGTAGTATAAGTATCTTGCAGTGTTCTTTGTCCACAGTCAATTAGGAGACCAAAATTGTGAAGAAAATCCATTCCAATAATAGGCATAGTAATTTCTGCTACTATAAATGTCCAGGTGAATTCTCTTCTTAATTTTGGTATACTGATATTTG
>JABUQX010124141.1:0-26517 GCA_015478945.1 Trachelipus rathkii | reverse complement strand
TATTTGAAAGTATTTTTAATTAATCTTACGATATCTTTTGCCAATCTTTCTTACATTTTTTTCAAATTGATATCCACCCATATTTATATGTTCTTCTTTCACATTTAAATTTACTATTAGTGAGTAATATCTTATAATTATAATATTAATTAAGGAATATTATATTCTTAATATATTAGATTTGCTCTTTATTGCCCCTTTCATTTTAATAAACCTGACATTTTTATTTAACCTTTTTGTAATTAATAATTTATTAATAAGGAAAAAAGTCTAAAAGAAAAAAAACATATAAAATATTAAAATTTAATAACAATTAAGTGTTTTTATAGGATTTAACAGCATTTAACAGTATTTCTTTACTTGTCTTACTTACTTCTTTCTCTTTAAATATAATAGGGAAGATGATGCTGCGTTATTAACTGGAAAAGCAGGAAACGTTTGGGAAACTACTTTTTGAATGTGTGTATAATAATATAATCTAATGAACTGAAGTCGTGAGATGCCTATATATACTCAATTTAATAACTAAAAATATTAAAATCTATTTATTTTTTATCTAATTTATTAATCAATCACTGTTTGCAATAAAATACTTATTTAAATATTACTAAATATCTGAATAGTTATGCCATTAGTTTGTTTTGAAGTTATCTTTTAATTATTGTATATATATTAAGAATTGTACTCATAAATTATATCAACAGAATTAAGGCTGCTAATTAATTAATTTTTATAATTATATATTATTTATTATATTTATTTAATTATTTAAGATATGTCGAATATATATAAATTCAAATTTATATTATACATAATATTAGTTAATATTATAATTTTTATTATTAAAAATTATGGTAATTTTTTAAAATCCCAAACAAACTTGTCTACAATATAACTATCCTCTATCATATTAAATCTCTAACATTAAAATCTTTATCTTGATTATATGCACATGTCCCAAATAATTAATTATTTTATTGAGTTTATTTATTATTTGTGAATATATTATAATTCTTAGGTGCTTAAAAATATAGATTGAAACCGTCTTATAAACCAGAAACAACCAGAAGCAACATTTTTGGATATTTCTGGTAAGTTCCATGGTGATAAGACTTATTATCTATTACGCTGTTCAGATTTTCACATTCACCAAGAAATCAGTAATAATAAAATATTTGGAAGTTATATCCAATACTTGCACAAGTAGAATTTCTATAATAGAATCAAAGAGAACGCATCCTCTGGGTGTATAGTGTATTCAAATATTGTGTAGGTCGTAAAGCTGTGCGCGATCCTCAATTTTGTTACTGAGGAAACTTCTCTAGTAAATTTCTAATTGAGAATAAATTATTAAAATGACATCGATATGGTGGCTAATCCTTCATTATTTGTGTTTGATACTATTTATTTTTCGAGTAATATACGAAGCAAATATATATCTAATTTTCACAATACTAAATAACACAAATGATATATAAACCCATTATTGAAAAGTGAAATATTATTATTTTATTGTCACACAGTGTGAATATTTATCCAATATTTACTATAATAACATAAAATATGAAAACACAAAGTGTTAAAAGAACTACAGAAAATAAATAGAGTCATTTAGTATTAAATCGGTGGGGAGGAGAATTAGAATTAAATGAATACAGGGAATATATAAAGGGAAAAAGGACATCGTGTTACAAGCGACAAAGCAAATGCCACACGACATTGTTAACCTGCGGAGAGCTGCGACAATCTAGCTCTATAAAGATATAAAATTCAAGCGTAACAAGATACTTATATGGTATTTTTCCAATTTCGATATTTTTTACAATATACCATATAACTTTTTTAAAATTTTAAACCGAATTTTTTTTATTTATAAATAACCAAATTAATTATTATGATTAAAATAATTTCTCTGCTCATGGGAGTTGACCATAATTAACATAGAAATTTATACTAAATAATCTTATTAACTAAATAGAATGTAGGATTAAGATATCTCATTCCTTAGCTTGAGAGAAAAGGATGTAATTTACCTAAGAAGAGAAAAGTAGATCATCTTGAAAATAGAATCCCAGCACTGCACATGTTAATGGTATATTAGACATAACTACTAAATCTCAAAAGTTTTAGAGGTACTTTATATTATTCTAACGTATGTTAAATCGGTCTATTAATATAATTCTGCTGTAGAAGAGCCTACCTCAGACACTACTGCCAATGACATAGAGAGCAGGTAATCCTTTAAGATGGATTAACGAGTGAATGAGCTCATTCTTTTACAACTATTCCATTCCATGATTCAATCCATTCCCTAAATTTATACGGAATACATTTTAGTATTTATATATATTAATAAATAATAATAAATAAATATATATATAATAATTAATATATAATAATAATATAATAATAGTATAAATAATATATAATATATAATTATATATTATATATTGAGATATATATATAAATATCACCACTATATTATATATTATAATATTATGATATATAATAATAATAGATATTAATAATAATATAGTAGTAATAATAAATTATAAATATTAAATATATGAATTATTAAGCTTGATTATATTAGCTATTCTATATATATACTTATATAATAATATAATTTAATTATAAATTTATCCTAGTCTTTTATATTATATATATATAATAAATATATAATTATAATATATATAATATTATTTTATATTATTATAGATAAATTTATTATATATATTATATATCTGGAACTATATACTATTAATATTAATATATAATTATTATATAATATGTATATTATTATGCTATTATTATATATATAATATAATATATATGATAAATATATAAATTTACATTGACCTAAGATATGAACTTAATGAACCGAATAGATTTACTACAGCCATATTAAGTAATAATAAGATGACATATACTACTTAAGGTACTACCTAAGTGCTATATCTTGTAAAATCATTAAAATAAACTTTATAAATTAAATAATAATATTAAATATATAAATGTGTATCTGTGCGTATTTTATATATTAACCATTATGTAGTTTACACGATAATTTATATTGAGCGAATCAATGCTAGATTATGTGACAGGAGCGACCTTTAAGTATAAGCAGAGTGATGATTGCTGCTTTATTCCGTGAAGGTATAGAGCTATCCCAATGTAAATGTGGTATTGTTCCAGAAGATGACTCACCACTGCAGTTTTTAATTCAAAGTAAGGCTCCCTTTGGCCACGGTACCTATTCACAATAATAAATGTGATTTGCAAAATAACATAAAACCCCAATAGTATTTAAATTATTGGCACCTCTTCGGAGAAGGGATGCGCCAGACGGTTGCGTAGCAACCGTCTGTACATGTCTTCCCCCTAGTTTGGTCCCCCCTTTAGGGGCTTAGCCTTTTAGGTAAGTCTGACAAAATCATAATTTTTTAAAATAATAATATTTTAGAAATACTTTTAGTATAAATTATTGTTTTGACACGTTTGCAATATAACACCGTTAGAATATTCAGGTTTAACTCCTTGAACAAATTGTACAACTTATATCAATCATAGCCTGTTACGATGAGCGGAACCTATATACTCGCTACACAGAACTTATCAGGCATGAGAAAACACGCATCGCGAGAAATTGTATACATTAGAATTTCTTCCCGAGTGTGCCAAATTTAACAGAATTCAGCCGGGTGAGCTTAGATGCCTTAGCCGAGTGAAGCATCTTAGTTCCACCACGTGAGAGGAAAGAGTTACTTAGCTTAGCAAACCTTATTAAGAGTACTACTACACTTACACACAATTGATGACATTATCAATAGGTTGAGCATGCTCAGACTAGATATGAATTATCGGTGAATAACAACTCTATTATGAATAACTGGAACGCTTAATCAGAACACCTTACAGTTTAATATGTATATTTAATCTAATAAACTCTAAATATACTATCGATAACAGCACACATCACAACTGCCACAGGGGTCACACACACAGCATCGGCCTCAGTAAATGAAGCAAACAGATGTTAACAAAGTAAAAGAACAAGTAATCTCTATAACACAGATAAGAATTCCGCTCAATTAATTCGTCTACCACTGCCTATCGATCACACGACAACGTGCCTATAACTTTATGAGCGTAACACAAAACCGTAGATAACTGTGACCTTAAGCGTCGTTATCAGCCTGTCACCCGAAAGTGGCTCATAAGTGAAACACCCATACTTCAAAGATATCCAGATGCAATAATAATTGTATCAGTTTTGTACTACACCACATAAATGCCAATTCTGCTGGCAAAAGGTACAGAGAGAATTAAAGGAGCGAAGTGTCTACACAACAAAAACACAACGTATCCCCAAGAGGTCTGTGAATAAGAACACTTCAGACAGGAAGAAACTTTCTAAGGAACATTTGATACTAACCTTTATTAAAACATTTCAATCTTGTGATTCAAAGCCCATTACAGTCATGTCACCAGAACGTAAAATTAAATTCAGCAACTATAAACATTATCTCAACACAAAGAGAATGAAAGAATAAGAACTAAAAAACTATATGAGTACATAATCATCAATGACATCAATATTCCAGACTAAATGTTAGATTATTTATACATCACCTTATCCTTATCTATATTTAAGAAAAGAATCTATTGATTAAGCTTATTATATGTTAGAATAAAATAATCGAAAGAAAAAATATGAACAACAAATCTCATATCAAATAAGTCTAATATATCTTAGCTTATGTTCGTTCAGCTCAACATGATAATTTCTACTACTTATTATAACATATGATAAAATAAAAGGTTCAATGTACTCTTTGCCTGAGTCAATAACAAACTAAACAAATTAATAATTCAAAAAGAGATATATCATTTTTTAAAAGCATTAACATTTTCCCTTGTGCTTAAAATTAAATTTTAATCTAACATTGTATGTCGCGGCTCTTAATATAGTATTAATAGTGTTAAAAAAGAGAATTCTAAGCTAAATATATTCGCAGATCCCAGGTTTATTAAATATTAATTAATTAACCGTTAATAATATAAATCCAAAAAATTAATTTATAAAACAGATTAGACGACTAGTCCTGTCTAGTTCCGTGATTCCTTGTATATCCGTCGTTGTAATTGCTTCCATAATTATGTATATAATTAAATTTTGGGTATTTAATTATCTATAACCATAAGTGGTAATGCATAATAATTCGTGGTATCTATAAATAATAGTTATGTGATGTTGTATATCTGTTACAACTATCAATAAGAGTGGTAATTACATAATTCCTATCTTCTTATTTAGCAATTAAATAATTGTGAATTACACATAACGATATATAACTTAACTGTATAAATACCTTTACTCGGAACATAATATGTACAACACGGGGTTAAACTAAAATTAAATAAAATGAGGACAACTCCGTTGATCGTGCCTGTAGATTCTTTTACTCTTTCATAAACTATTTACTTACTTATAAATACTCTTGAGTATAGCCCTTTAACAATTAAGTTATAACCATTAATAATACTAAGTATAAGAATCTTTGAGAACAAGATCTCCCTCTTAAAACAGCTGTTATAATAAAAAATTTATATCATAATTAAAAATAGAATATTATTACTGGTGGTAAATAGCGTATTTAAATAATAAAAGTATTCTTATTTACTAAAGAATTCATTGAGTTATTATAAACTGATAGCATGAAATAAATACCCCTTTTTAAATTTTAAGTAAATTAAATAGTACTATAATTGTTATTTTTATTAGCTATAATAATAATATGACTGGAAAGGTTAACTACATATACTTTCTCATAAACAAACAAGAAACGTATATGAACATTTCTAAATAAACAAATAAATGTGATTAAAAGTAAAAAAAAAAACTCATAATATTATGAATGAACAATAACACATTAATCCGAATGACATATTTTAAATAAGATACGTCGAAATTAGACACTTTTGTCAAGTGATTGAGAAAAATTATAACATAAAATCATTTACATGATAAAAAATTTAACATAAGAACAGGCAAAAATAACCCAAATTGATTTTTATATAAAATAACGTTAAATCAACTTTAAGATATGATAAGTATGTTATAAAGCATTAAATAATAATGTTGAAAATATTAACATAGCAGGTATAAATAACAGTGTTAATATTATAAATACAAATAGGTAATAGTTAAGATAACGAAATAAGTGTAAATGTAAAATAGTTATCGATGAGTTAAGACGGCTAATTTCTTTCATTCAAATATTAAATAAGATTTATCTATAAAAAATGAATATATACCAAAAAGATATAAACTATCATATATATTAATAAACCCTTAATAAACACTAAAAAAAGCTTTAAATATAAAAGTAAAAACATTCAACTTAGGTAATGACTTGGAGTGTTATAACCCTAATGGATAAAGAGTAAGTATAAAAATAACAAATAAAAAAGAAACAATTAATTAATATATGTTATTCTCAAATTATTTTAAAATAATAGTAATATATAAGGTTATATTTACTATTAAATTAATAATACAAACTATTTAATTATAACTTCAATAATAAAAATAATTCATAACTTAACATGGAAATAGCAAGATAATAACTTTATTTTAATATTAAATATACATTAATTATAAATTAGTTTCCATAAAAGTAAAATATTTTCTATGAAATTAAATAAGAACCAAAAGTTTCTAGCATAAATGTAAAGTGAAACATAGTTTATAAAGTCAGAGAAATATTAGATGATATAATGTTTAGAAGCTTACTTATACACCGAGTAAACGATAATATAAAATGTCCTCTAAATGAAAGCATATAGTTACTACCTGTGGTGATTGTTCGGAGGATTACAGAAGTTATTAGTTGTTGTATTTCAATAAATTTAAAATTGCAAAGTAAAATAACCTTAGTAGTGAACTTTTTTTAATTATCGCATACTACGCACAAATGGAGAGGAGACCAAACGTATATGCGCACTTTAGAACCTCTGGACATAGTGGAACAAACACAAGAGAGATAATATTAAATAAAACTCTCGTGACAAGTTAAATAAATATTTAAGGTTAAGTAGTTATATATGAGCGACTAATCTGAATCTACTATATCCCCCTCCTACAAGCTTAGATACTTTAAGATTATAGACCTGAATTGTGTGTAAAATTTTGAATATTTCAAGTTAGAATTGTGTAATATATTATACACCATCTGTAAACGACATATGATAGCAGGAAATACTCTCAATACCTTAATTTTATTTAGAAAAACTCTTAAATGAGCCTAACGGTACTAAAAATTATAATAACTTGAATATTTATAAAATATGTAACATGCAATAAAGCTAGAATTGCATAATGCTTGAAATGTTTTTATTTGAATAATATAATTTTAAGTGGTAATAAGTGCTGTTTTATATGCATAATGGATACATCCATATAGTATCCATGATATAAATAATAGTTGTATTAATTAAATGGTTGTATTAAAATGAATTAAGTTATTTATATAGCAATTTTATTTGATTTGTGTTCTCTCGACTCTTCTCTACTGACGAAATAACCAAAGCCATGGACAACTAACCATAAATAGAGTCATATTTAGATAAGTTTAAGGAACACTTTCTAATTGTACTAGTGTATCTGGACTATTAGATTTCTATAATACCATTCAGTTATCTTAGCACAATATTTCCGCTTATATTTAATAATCATTAGTATAGCAATTAAAATTATTAATTTTATTATGATGAGCCTAATAATAAAAAAACATTTTGATAATAATATAATTCACTTACTATTAATTTACTAATAATTAATTATCAATTTATACATACATTGTATAATATATATATATAATGTATTTAAAATTTATATTGCATAATGTATATATCATATGTTATATACTATATTATTACTATTAATATAATATATATATAATAGTTAGGATACATTACTGATCAGACATTTGACGAGTATAGATGTGCGTAAATTTATGTTCCGTCGTCCAGCCTCATGTATGGTGACAGGAGGTACATTGTATGATTAAACCTATCTGTTATTAATTATTTTAAAAGAGGTAGAGATGTTCGAGCAAACTACTGTTAAAATAGTGTGGTGTTACAATGTTTATCAGGAAAAGTTTAATGAATATAAAATATGTAATTCAATTTCATGAAGGTGTATATGATGTCAAGTCGATGGAGAATGAACATGGACATAAAATTATTGTTTTAGAAGATTTGATGCATAAACTGAAGGAAGATATAACTGAAACATTCATTGTTCACTCGCATCATTTAAATATTCCAGCATTTTTTATAACACAGCATTTTTCATACGAATAAGTATGTGAGAGATCTGTATTTAACACCCAATATCTGTTACTGTTTGAACAAAGAAGAGATATGATTCAAATCAATGTACTAGCAACTCAAATGTTTCTGATGCTAAGAAAAGAGTCCTTGAAAGTATGTAAAGAAGTCACATCTATGCCACACGGTTATTTAATGTGCAAACCTCCTCCTAAAAACACGTACAGAGTTCTGTTCGGTACAAATATTTCACCTAGTGAAATAAAACTGTATACATACCTGAATAATGAATACTTGAGGTTGCAAAGTATTATCACTCGTTAAAGTCCTAACACAGGATTTGAAGAAAAGCTGAAACCCTTCTGAAAATAACGTAAAACTAATTATGCTAGCGATGCAGAAATTCATCATCCTAGTGTTGTATGTGAATCGTCTAAAATTCGGTTTAAAAATGAATTCAAGTTCCTTTAAAAAACCAGACCTCAGAAGGTAAAGCAACGTCGTCGCTATAGAAACATCATTTAAAAAAAACTCTCTCCGAAAAAAAAAAAGTCTGAAAAT
The DNA here is from genome assembly GCA_015478945.1 of Trachelipus rathkii. Classification (NCBI taxonomy): domain Eukaryota; kingdom Metazoa; phylum Arthropoda; class Malacostraca; order Isopoda; family Trachelipodidae; genus Trachelipus; species Trachelipus rathkii. The sequence continues at coordinate 17,619 of JABUQX010124141.1, read as the reverse complement.
AAAAAACGAAGTTAACTACAGAGGGAGGAGGAGTACTTCCCTAACCATTACGCTATCTCCGTCTACTAGCTCACTGGATACAACTAAAGTGGTTGGGCAACCATAAAAGAAGGTTGCTAAGTACTCCAGTATAATGAGATATGATGAAAATGAAAGTAATTATCGACAGCATCTTACAGATATCTATTCACAACCGACTTCATCATCACAAATCTCAAATATGGCCAGTATGCCACCCGCATCAGACAAAATCTCAACAATCCACAACCCCTATATACGCAGATATTACAGACCTAATGCATTGACATTACAACCTCTTTCACATCAGCAACAACAGCTGCACCAACAGCAATCCTTATATTCGTGATACGAATTCATTATCTTTTCATGCACCTCCTATAAGCTAGATACCTCATAGTTTATATGATCCTAAAGCTTTTTTTTTTTACTCAATACGAGAAAGAAGTGTACAGAATATTAAAATTCAGACATTAACATCCATGAGAAAACGCATCCTTATACCAAGAGGCCTACAAAAATTGACTAGATCTCTTAAAGACGCACCATCCCATCCCTAGTATTCCGCTACCGGAAATGTCTAATATACCTAATGAAAGTAAAACTTGAAGTGAAAAATGAAAGATATATTTCAAAAATTTCTAGAGAGAGCTTACCTATTAGAGTGCGTAAATCAGCAATAGCTTTATATAATATTTTAAAAGAACAATTATCTTTGAATGAAGCAGGAAAAAAATCGTAATTTGATGATGAAATAGCTTAAAGCGGTTCCTACAATTATTGTGGATTTCGAGTAGCTGATCTTTCCGTAATTGAAATAAAGGCCCCTGTAACAGGCTGGAGTATAATCAAACATGAGCTTCAAGCAGTCGAATTCCCGAGAAGTTTAATTCAGAATAAAAAAAGATTATACGACCTAGATAATACTCCTCATTCCCCACTCCCCTACAGACGATATCACAGCCTCATCAAACATAAAACGAAAAATCATTACGAATTAAGAAAAAACACCTATATAATACGCGACCTAGGTTGGATTTAAATCGCTAATCTTATGATAGTACTTCAAACTATATAATATATATATTTATTTAGTGTATATATATGGGTAAATAAAAGTATGTTTATTTAAACCTTACACGTCGCGTACGTACAAACACTCTCTTTCACCACCCACTCTTACTCTTACATTCTGCCACCACCGTTACACTCCCACAGAAATCTGCTTGAACACACTTTTTCGAGACGCGAGATCACTCACCCAAGTTACCCCGCCCGCCCTTTAACCCTGCGAAACTCTCTTATTTACACCCACAGCCACGCGGTCACATTTTTTCTCCTAATATATAAGTCACATAGCTTATACCATACTATTTATATCTATATATACTATAATATATATACTATATATTACTATCATTACTATATATATATATATATACATATAGTCCTATATATACTTATATACATATAGATAATATATATAGATATATACTAATATACTATAGCGTTCACAAATGGGGTCAGTATCTCCAACATCATGAACGGCAGGAGTAGTTTAGATAAGTAATTACTGCAATCTGAGGAGCTCAGATAGTTTTGGGGGTTCATAAGGTTGCTTTAAGTATCCTAAATATTGAGGAATAAAAGCAGTTAAAAGGCCAAATTTTAGAGGGTGAAGATCGGCATTTACTCTACATTAAACCTGTAAGGAAAAAATTTCCTACACGGAAACCTATAGCTCCCCATTTAGATAGTGTATGGCAGTTAGATTTATCCGAAATGATTAAATACAGCACTTATAATGAAGGCTTTTCAATATATACTTTTACAATTGACGTATACTCTAGATTCTTGTGGTTGAAACCCTTATAAGATAAAAGATCAGCTACAAGTTCTTTCCCTGCTGTACTTAGCACAATTATAAGAGACGAGCGAGGGAGAACACCAAGTATCATTTGACAGATTCAGAGAATGGAATTCAAAGAGACCGAGATGTTTCAGGAGCTGCTCTGGGAGTGCATCTGGTATTAAAGCTATTACAAATACGAATTTCCGTACACAAAGCGGCAATAGTTGAAAAAGTAGCCAAGCGTACATTAAAAAACGGCATGCATAAGGATCACATTTACTACAAATGAGAATTACTTTAAAGGCAATGACGTTGACTCTTTCAACTATTGCCGCTTTGTTTTTACCGAAAATGTATTGTAATAGCTATACCATACTCCCAAGTCAGCTCCTGAAACTCTCGCCCCTTGTATGCCATTCCTGAATCTGTCCAACAATAGATTAGTTGTGTCCTCCGCTCCGTCCTCTATAATTTCAAGTACTGCAGCCGCAACTGTAGCTGATCTTTTATCTTTATTTTGGCGTCAACCACAAGTATCTAGCAGTATACGCTCAATTGTAAAAAGTATTATATTCTGAAAGCCTTCATTATAGAGTTCAGGTATTTAATCATTTCACCGATAAATCTAACTATCCATACACTGTCGAGCGCTGCGGAGATATGGTTCCGTGTAGGAAAATTTTTTCTTACAGGTTTAGCTAGGTACAATGGCCTCTTCACCCTCTAACATTATCTTTTAAACTCTTTTTCTCCAATATCTAGGATACCATAAAGCAAAACCTACGTGACAACCCCCAAAACTATCTGGCGTCCAATCAGATCTGAAGTAATACTTTATCAACTACCTCCTTTGCGTTCATGTTGGATACTGACCCCCATGTAAACGCCCTATTATATAACTACTATAGCTCTATTATATACAATAAACTAGTACCTTAGTATATATATATATTATAAAGATATATACTCTTATAATACTATATATATATATATATATAGTATTATATAATATATAAAGAATATATATACTATATATTTGGTCGACAAAAAAATGTGATATAAAAGTCAGAAGGGTAAAATAAGAAGGTCTTTAAAAAATAACATATTACTTTATCAGAGTTAAATGTATGAAATAAAATTGATATAATAGATATATATTATATACGTAATTACGAATTTAATCCCAACGTAGGTCGTATGGTAATAAGTGTTTTCCTTATCGTCCTCGTTAACACGTTTAATTATCTGATGGCGTAGGAAGTGCGCTGGATGGACTTGAATCAGGTCTGTGCGTAATGGGTGGAGGAATTATCTAAGTCTGGCTAAGCGTCGGCTATTTAAGATAAACTCGGGGAAATTAATAGTCTGAAGTTCTGTCTTTATACTGTTCCATCCTTTTACAGGTCTTTCCTTCCAGTTACGCGAGAGATCAGCTATCAAAATCCACAATATTTGACCCTTAACTATTTCATCATCAATTACATTCAAAGATAATTGTTTTTTTAAGATATTGTCTTTTAAAATACTTATATAACTATTCCTGATTTACGCACTCTTATAGGTAAGCTCTCCTCGGAATAATTTTTTAATAACTATCATTCATTTGTTCACTTCAAGTTCTACTTCTATTAGTATATTCTACATATTAATCGGTTAGCGAATACGTAGGGATGGATTAGGTGCAATTCTTTAAGAATCTATTACAATTTTTGTCATGGCCTCTTGTATAGATACGTTTCTCATGATCGTTAAGGTCTGAACTTAATATTCTTGATACACTCTTTCTCGTACTTTGGTTATCTGTTCAAAACTTTAGGATCATATAAACTATGAGTAAGGCTTGCTGAAAAATATATTGCAATCGCTTCACAATTATTAAGGATTCTGTTGGCTGCAGGCTGTGTTGCTGATTCTGAAAGAGGTTGTTAATGTCAAATGCATTAGTGCAGTAATATCGCGTATATAGGGGTTGTTGATGGTGGATTTGCTGAGCGGTGCAATAACCTCGCCATATTAGATTGTGAATGATGAATTCGGTTGAAGATGAATTCTTGTTACAGATGCTGTATTATTATACTTCATTTTCTCATACTCATAGTATATGATAAGTCGTACAAGCAACCTTCTTCATTTATGTGCCAACACTTAGTTATCAGTGAGCTTCTAACGGAGAAGGGAGTTATGGTAGAACTACTCCCTTCCCTCCTCTCTGTAGTAACTTCTTTTATTTTTCAGATTTTTTTATGTTGAGGGAGAGTTTTTTTAATGATGTTTCAAATCGCACGTAGGTTTACCTTCTGAGGTCTGTTTAAAGGAACATTCCTCTTTATAAGCGATTTAAACAGACTCAACATACACACTGATCTGAATTTCTCATCCCACTAATTAGTTTTACGTTTGTTCAGAAGGTTCGAGCTTGTTATAATCTTTTTTTATAAGAGGTTAATACTTTGCTACTAGAGCACTCATTATTCAAGAGCTATGTAATACAGCTTTCTATCTTCATAGGAAGAATGATTGGTACGGATCGAGCAACCACTCGGTGGCCGAGTTTTTGGCGCGTGAAGTTCACACATCAAATAAACGTGGGGGATCGAAGTAACCTCTTTATGATACTTTTAAGAACTCCTTTCCTTTGAAGGGAAACATTGTGAGTTGCCCAATACATATAAGTTGACTCATGTCCTCTTTCTCGGCCAAACCAATAGTAAATACTGTGTGTTAAAGAAACCACTACGCATATGCTTGCTTTGATGAAAAAATAGTCTGTGTTATGAAAAAACACAGAGATATTTAGATGGTGGAAATAAACTGTGAAACGCTTCTGCTATGTCCAAATTCAATTTGTGCATTAATCATCTAATACAATAACTTTGTGGCCATGTATATTGTCCAACGATCTAAATATCTATATGCCTTCATGAAATTGAGACATCTTCATATTCTTTAAATTTTTCCTGATAACATATAACACCATGAGTTATTTTTACAGGGGTTTGCTCAAAAATCCCCATTTCCTGCCAAATATTTAATAATTAGTGGCCACGAAACATCCACCAGCTACAAGGACATGTAGACTACGGACTTCGGAACGTAAAATTCTCCACATCCATACTCGTTTAAGTGAATAATGCAACTAATGAGATTTAATTAAAGCTGTTAAAGCATGCGAAAAGTAGTATGTTCTTTAACAAATTATTCGTTACAATTTATAAACATAAAATTTATATATATAGACACTGCGTGTGTTTTCTTACATTACAATTTTAAATATTAAAACAAAATAATATAAAATAATAATAAAATAATAATAAATAAAACAGTATTTAAACAAAATAAAAATAGAAATAAAAATATAATAAAAAGATTAAAACAAAATAAATATATGAGTTAAAGCAGTTAAACAGTGTAAAAACAATGAGTTAAAGCAGTTATAATATATGAGTTAAAGACAGTAAAGCAGAAGAGGTTAAAGCAGTTAAAGCAGATAGTTAAAGCAGTAAAACAGTAAAAACAAAAGCATACTAATCCCTTAGGTGTAGGTAACACCTCTATTGATTTACTGATTTACTCTGCTTTAAGATTAATGTATATGAGTTAAAGCAGAAAGCAGAAAGTTAAAGCAATAATGAGATTAGTTAAAGCAGTAAAGAAGGAGTTTGAAACTTTGTTGATAAGAGATAGTAAAGCAGTAAAGCAGATAGATTAAAGCAGTAAAGCAGAGGTTATAGCAGTAAAACAGTAAACAAAAGCATACTAATCCCTAGGTGTTAGGTAATAATAACACCTCTATTGATTACTGATTTACTGCTTTAAGGTATGGAAAGTATATGTTTAATAAAATTTCGTACAATGTAGTAAAAATATTTTATTCATAGGATATTTGAAATGAAATTCTTTGAATAGATTACATTGATATCATTATTTTTCGTTTTCGCGCGTAATATGTGTCTGCGGACGCACGCAGGCGGCGGCTTAACGCGGGAATATTGCGCCTGCTGGCGCACGCGCCGAATTAACGCGGTAATATTGCGCCTGCTGGGCGCACGCGGCGGTTTCGCGACGGGGCCCACCTGCGGACGCGGACTCGGAAAACGTTGCGGTCACTGTCTTCAACTTGTGTAACTCTTTAGATATATATTCTGTCATGGTATAAGTGTTAGAAAATTACTAACTCATAGTAGGAAGCATTCTAGCAGATTGTTATATACACCAACATTCCTTCATACCTTATAACAGGGGTAGACACCATATTAGGGCTATTCAGATTCAGGGAGGCTAGAAAAGGCTTGAAAAATGGCACCAGTTGGCACTATGTGGCACTCACTTGGCACTATGATGGCACTCACTTGGCACTCATTGCACTCACTTGGCACTCATTGCACTCATTGGCACTCACTTGCACTCATTCTGCACTCACCTAGGCACTCATAGAATACGTCATAGAAAAACACTAAAGAAACACACTAATACTCCTTTACGGTGATTGGAGACCACCAAAGCTTTACCTTCAATATAGGCACCATCAAAGAGTAACGAAAAAGATGACGTCATCAAAGATGAGCCACAACAAAGGCAAGGCAGTAAAGCTGGGCATAAAGTTGAAGATCAAAGTTGGGGCATCAAAATTGGGGGCCTCAAAGCTGAGGCATCAAAAATTGGTACCGTAGAATACAAAAAGGGTTGACCGAAAAATTTGGGTTCTCAAAATTTGCACCCTGGAAGACCAAAGGGTTGCGTCGAAAAATTAGGTTTACCGAAAATTAGGGATTGGCCAAAAATAGGGTGGGCCAAAATTGACCCATGGAAGACCAAAGGGTCGGTGGCGCGAAATATCAAGGTCAAACAAGGTTAAGACAGCAAAAAGGGCTAAGCCCCTAAAGGAAGGACAAAAATTACCGTGGGCAAAATTGGCCCATGTTATATGGCAAGGTCAAGGACGAAATATCATGTCAAACAAGGTAAGACATCAAAAAAGGGCTAAGCCCCTAAAGGTGGCCAAAAATTACCCGTGGGCAAAAAATGCACCCATGGAAGACCAAAGGGTTGGTCAAAAAAAAAAAAAAAAAAAATTAGGTGGGGTACGTACAACGGTTGCTTACGCAACCGTTTGGCGCAACCCTTCTTCTTCTTCTTCTTCGAAGGGTTGCCAAAAATTAGGGTTGCCGAAAAATAGGGTTGCCAACAAAAATTAGGGTTGCCATAAAATTAGGTTGCCAAAAAAATAATCCGTGGGCCAAAATGACCCATGAAGACCAAAGGTTTGGTCGAAAAAATCAAGCCCCAAAAAGTAAAGGCCCAAAAGAAGGTAAGCAGCGTAATAAATTTGGGTCCAAAAAAGGTCAGGTGGGTCATGGTCAAGGTCAGTCAAGGTCAAAAAGGTCAAAAAGGTAGGGTAAATCAAGGTCAGTTTTTTTAGTCCGGAAAAGACCTCCTACTAATAATATTATCTAACGGCTAATCCGCTCTCCCGAAAAAGAAGGAACTCTCGACAATTTTCAATCACCGCTTCGATATCACGTGCTCTGAAACTCGTACATATTTCAAAATCCATAGAAGCGGTGCTTAGAACCCCATAATATATATAATATATATATATATTAATATATAATATATAATATATCAAATATATAATAACTATATAAGTATATAGTATAGTATATATAGTATATATATATAATATATATAATATATATATAATATTATTAATATATATAATACTATAATTATATTATATACTATATATATATATAAATATATAATATATATATATTATAATATAATATCATAAAATATAACTATAATATAAATATATAACTATCAATACTATAATTAATTATATTAACTATTATTTTATTATAATATATATAATAACTATCTATATTATATACTTATGATAAGTTACTAATATAATACTATTAATAACCATAAGTACTATACTACTAAAGCTATTACATATATATATATTACTATACTACATATATATAATACTCCTCAAATATATATAATATATATATATCATATATAGATATACATATATATAATATATTATATATATATCATATATATATATATATATATAAATATATACTATATATCTATTATATATATATATGATATAAATACTTATAACTATATATTATATATATAATATTATATTATAATATTATAATATTAATAATATAACAGCACATATATTATTCGCTTATACATCAATATACTTACTTAATATATTATGATATTACTACCAATATATATAATAATTGAATATATATATATATTATATAATATACTAATATAGCTATACTATATATATAGTATATTATTATATATATATATACTATATATATATATAGTATATAATATAATATATATAATATATATATATATATAATAATATATATACTATATATATATTAATATCTATATATATAACATATAAAATAGCTATATTATAAAATAGTAAAATTACTACCTAATATATATATATATATATCTCATAACTTATATATATATATATATATTACTTATATACTCATATATGAGTTTTCTTCAATGCTACTATGCTCGTAGCTTATAAATTATTAGTGTTTCTATTCCCTCAAGATTTTCCATTACATGAAGAAAGACACAAATGAAGGAGTTACTTCTTTAGAATTGAACTCTTAACTTATTTTAAAATCAGTACATAATATAAGGTCCTACAAACAAGTAATTTAAAATATTCTCTTAAAATATACTCCTGATCACCGTGCTTTCGTGGATCCGATCCATCACACTACGTCAGGAAACTAAGCAGCTTGTAGAGAGTATTTAGTGCAATATGACTCTACAATTCTTTCTGGCTACTTGAGTTCTAATTATCATTCTATTTTGAATTCATATACTATTTTTAAACATTTTGTCAAACTTGATTCTTTTTAAGCTATTTGTGTTAATTTTGTCAATGATGATATCACCTTGTTGTAGATTTATTTTTAATTGCCTTTAGTAATAAAATTTCTGTGATTCGTGCGAATTATCTGCGTATTTTGAATAGTTTGATAATTATTTCTGGAGTATTTATATCTATACGATGTTGCAATTTTGTCTATGCTTTACTAGTGATGAACTTCGTTAACGTTATGGGAAATCAATTTTATGTTGGTAGAATCTTGCAATGAAGTTATTTGTTTCTCCAATATATTTGCTGTGACAATCTATACATTTAATTTTATATATTTCCGCATTTTTATTTGTATTGTTGGTTCTAGGTATTAGCATTCGTTTTAAAATCAAATGTTTTACCAATAACATAAGAAACTGAATTAAAAAACAATAAAAAAAAATAACCTAATCGGATAAAAACAGTTAATTAATAGTTGGATTTAAAACGCCATGCTATACCTAGAACCAACAAATACAAATAAAAAATGCAAGGAATATATAAAATTAAATTGTGTATCGCAGTGAAAACTAATTGAGAAAAGAATAACTTCACTATAAGATTCAGCCAACATAAAAATGATTTACAAAAAGATAAAACAAAGTTCGTCACTATTAAAGCATACGCAAAACTGCAACCATCGTATAGATATATAAATACTCCAGGAAATAATTAAAAGCTATGCAAAAGTACCAGAAATTCGCAAAATCACAGAATCATTTATTATAACAAGCAACTCTAACAACTTTAATCTACAACAAGGTGAAATCATCATTGACAAAATTAAAAACAAATACTTAAAAGAATCCAGCTCACTAGTAAACAAACCCTTTAAAAATAAGTATAATTCAAAAATAGACATCAATAGAACCAAGTAGCCGAAAATAGAGAAGCCTACGAACATTGCACCAACTCTCTACAAGCAGCCTTAGTTCCTGACGACAGTGATCGATCGGGATCCACGAAAGCTGGAACCTGTGTTTATATTTTAAAGAATATTTTAAATTACAATTCTAGAACCGTGTGAAAAGTATATTAGAAATGCCTTCCCGGGAAAACATTTCTAGTATACTTTTCACACGGTTCTAAAATTGTTTATGAAAAATGTTAAACAAATTTGTAATCAATTAAAGATGAGAACAGGCGATCCGGCTAAATAATTCCCTAAAATCAGAATACATTTTCTCTTGAACTCGGATTACCTCTTTGTCTGAAAAGTTGTTTTTGCGTCGATAACTATCTTCGCTTTCGGGAAAGATTATAAAACTCATTTTGAATCTTGCGCAGACTGGTGTTATCAATCCTGATTGAAAAACAGATTAGGGTATTATAAAAATAGGGCGTGTAAATTTGGAGGGGCAAAAAATTTAAAAATCTAATGCCCAATTTGTAAATGAGGGGGTTCAAAAATATGCCTTTTGATGTGTAATATAAAAATGTACAATTTCAAAATGTAAAAAGCTCGATGATCAGGCGTATGAGAATATATATATATAGATAATATATATACATATATATACACTATATATATTAATTATATAACTATTATATAAATATAATAAATATATATAATATATAATAATATATATAATATATATATATAATATATATATTATATATATATATAATATATAATATATTATATATAAATATTATAATATACTATATATAATATAATATATACTTATATATAATATATAGTTATATATACTATATATATTATATTATAATTAATTATATAGTATTATATATTATACTATATATATATAAACTATAAATATTATTAATTTTTCCTTAATAAATCCCATTTAATAACAATGTTTTCTAATTTCAGAAATTTACCGTATGAAATGGCTTACTCCTTTGGGACCAAAAATTCAAGAACAATTAAAATCTAGATTTCAGACTGCTCAAACTTTGGGAGATTGTCAACATAGGTTCATTCTCAGATTCACATCTATCTAAAAGAATAGATACCTAAAATTTCTAATAAATTCAATTGAAATTAATTTCCTAGCTTCTAGTCAAGTCCGTCTAAAAATATTTTTAATTTTAATAAATCTTTAAAATATTACATGATATACAAATTTATATATCGGTATAATTATCCCATTTAAAATATAAATAATCTTTATAAGTGATTTTCTCTCCTTTTACATATACATTATAAAATTCAACTGTCTATGTTAGAAGAAGTGATATTATTAAATATTAGGGAATGCATAAAGACAACAAAAATTAGCCTTGCACCACAGAATATAGAACTTCAACATACAATTTCTAGGTGCTCTCCCAATATATGATCTACCGACTTGTTTTCATCCCAATAAATGTGATCTACCAATTGGGTATATCCAACCAACCAGTTTAAACTAGTAAACAAGCTAGTTCTTTAGATTTCTTAAGAGTATGATTTTTTTTTATTTTTCTTGTTTTAGAAAAAAAATCAATTTTTGAATTTGATTTTTTATGATTTTTTTCAGATTCGTGACGTCACGCAAATTAAATTGTGTAAACAATATTTTAAGTTCGAAATAGTATTATTATGACTATTATTTTTTACTTATATTTAACTGATTTACCAAAATTCTTAGACATCTTACATTTCTATTATAAATCAAAATGGAAAATCAGGCATTAAGGGTAAGTATCTGTGAAATAAAAAAAACATCAACATGTTACCTGTCTTATACTATATTTTTATTTAGGTTAGGTATGATTTTCATAAACAATTCATGAACAATAGGGCCTAGGTGCTGCACGTCAGAAGGGCCTAAAGAGACCTCCCATTTAGCTTCAGTTAAAAGTACTCAATTACCCCAGCTGCTTGTGCAAAACCTTACACAACACCCTAGACTACAAAGCGCATCAATAAATTTAATAACCAAACTAGAATTATGCCAACTAGGCTACTTACTACCAAAAGCAAAATCATACTAACTAAGGTAAATGGCTAATCCACACGACAAGATTTTAATTAAGACTGTCATAGTACAACATGCCAAGTTTTACCATAATAACTAACAAAAAGAAAAACAATTTGAACTTTGTCAAATTATAGCGGCCTTAACTCAATGGTGTCAAACATTTCCATAAGAGTTATTAACCTACCCAATCCTTCTTAAAGGGTAATTGTGCGCATGTTCTTTAGTTCTGATTAATATACAATAGTTAAAACACGTATTAAAACTATGAATCATTTATTTTCAAAAATGATTTAAATAATATTATTTGAAGTTTATTTTTTGTATTATTTACCAATAATGTGCCTCTTACAGATTTTTAGAAAAAGTCAAACCTGGTGAGCCTCAAAACAAAGAAATGAATTGAAAGAATATATAAAATTATTTTGTCGATCTCTTTAGGAAAAGAGTTACAGCCTCTCAAAGCTTGGAATTTTCATTCACAGGTTTCCTTATAAAAAAACTTAACAGGCCTTCGATATCGAGTTAAGCGTATTCCTAGTTCAGATTTAACAATGAAGATTTGCTTAAGTATACACAGAATACGTTACAAAATATAGATCATTAACCTAACTAGTAGGGTCCTAAACCGAGACCTAACCTGGATCGGATCGATCAATATTGAAAACTTAGACCTACACCGAGATCATATCCATGTTAGGTTTCGGTTTAGGACCATACTAGTTTGTTATAGGTTTGTTAAGTATACTATATAGCCTATATCTTAAAAAATCTTATTGGAACCTGAATTACGATGGTCCAAAACCGATCTGGAAGCCCGTTCATTTTTTTTATACGAAAATCCTATGGGAAATGTCAAAACTTGAGAGGCTGTAACTTTCTTCTTCTAAAGAGACCGACAAATATTTTTTTTTATTCTCAATATACTTTTATTTTTGAGTTCTACTGCTGTGAATTTTCACAAAAATACTGTTAGACAGGCACTTATTGCTAAATTAATTTACCATTTTTATTTATTTCTTCTTTATAATTATGTTTATAATTTAAAATAAAAATGTAAATAATTCGATTATAATGAAAAAGCATTCTACTCAGCTCTTTTTTGATCTATAATTTACAGGGATAACATTTAATTACAATAGTTTTCTTATTTAATTCTATTCCGTAAGGAGTCAGCTGAGTAGGGTAATCCTATCAATTATTATTATTCTTTTTCCGATAATCGAAGGAGTATTCGGATAATACATGTCTACCCATATTTAAACTTGTTTCTGCGTTCGAAAACGTAAGAGTGACTTTGGCCTTGCCTACATGTACCATAAAAACTATTTACTAAAATTGAAATATTATTTTATTTCACTAAGTACGTTACACGGTAGCTAAAATTAAATAAATGCTGTTGTTGCCGACAATGCTGTATGAATACTAGGTATGGATATTAGACAAGGCCTATGAGACGGAAGTTTAATAATTAAACGCATATACACCACCCTGCTATGCCATTCTACCCATGATGTATTCAAGTGAATAGTTATCACTTATATATATTATATACTAATCATTATACGTATATATATATATAATACTATATATATATTATATATATATATTATAATATATATAATACGAATATATATATATATATATAATTAATATACTATTCATATATATATATTATTAAGACATTTAAGAATATAGAGACAGTAAGAAGCCACGTGGCCTGTCGAGACTGTCCCAGTCAACCCATCCAAACCAAACATGCCATGCATAAATCACAAAGCACCTAGGCTTGTTCAAATACCTGATTAAACACGGAATGCGCACCCAACTTTGGCCGTGCAAAACTAATGAGTCAGTATATTCTACTAGTACTATATACTAATATATATATATAATACTATATATATAATATTATACGTACGTATCATATGCAGCACCCCAAACCATCCACAGAATGCGTACCCAATTTGGGCTTAGCTCAAAACTAATTATATATATATTATATATATAATATATTATATATATATATATATATATACTACTATACTATAAAGATACTAGTATATATATATATTATATATATATATATATAAATATACTATAATATTTATAATATACGCCCACGACTACTATGATCTATATGTGCATACCAACACACAATCCACATGGCCATTTAATAAGTAAGACTAAAGTTACTTGCTTCACGCGCCATGAAGTCTTAACATTAATCAAACTACTGTCAGACTAAAAACCACCCTCCAAGTTATGCTTTGGCATAAAAACTGAAATATTGAAATTCAAACCCATCCATGATACCTATCCAAACCCTTTCTTAAATGTTGTAATCGAGTCCCAACACTCAATACAAGAGACCCCGTAATTATTATGCAACACGCATTCATTATTATGTTGATTATTTATAATAATTAATCTATTATTATTATATGAATATTATTATTAACTTATTCATTATGATTATTATTTTATTCTTATCTATTATTATTGCATTATAGTTAGTATAATATAAATAATACTCATTCAGTGAAAGTTCTTTATCTTCTTAAGTCACACTTCATTTATTATAAATGAGAAAAGTATATAATTAATACTTGGCTAAGAAAATAACACACGTAAATTAATAATAACGAAGCACAAGCTATTATAACACTGTGAATCATATATGTTCATAGAAGTATATTACTAATATTGATGAATCATTCACCACAATATTTAGGTAAGTAATAAATAATAATAAAACGTAAATTGAGAGAAAGAGCCAATTGTTAAATTGCCGGAATCGTTTGTATGTTAATTTAGCATTATATAGTTAAGATTTTTTATAATATAAATATATTAGTTACCCTAACTACTATATAACTATTTAATTATAATATATATACCAATTACTCGCCAAAGTATATAACACTATCCTCGCTATTAAGAATATTATACATCACTGCATGCTCGTCTAAAATAAACTTGGGTATCTAGATTTCTTAGTTTTACCCTCACCTGCGTAGACACATTACCAGATTTGTATTGACGTAAATCTCGTTAGATCAAGAGAACTGTGAATCTGTACCCATTGTTTTTTTATTTTCACCTCCTATAAGGTGAGACACGAGCTACACAACTCTCTACTAAAAATCTAAATGTTCCGAATTTTAGAAAGGTTATTGCTTTAGTTATAAATAGTAATATAAGTTAATGAAATGGCTAGCACTGGTCTGATTCTCACATAAGAAGTATAATTGATAATTGACCAAGAGTGCTATACCGAGTCCACCTCGCCGCTCGCCGATCCCGGTGCTGCGAGTCTTGTCACCTATGTGTGAGGCGAGTGATCCATGAGTAATAATCATACACAACTAATATCTCTGTATGACTAATCAAGCCTAAGAGCACAATCTCTATGCGTATCTATATCACTATCCAAAAAACAAACAAACAACATCGCACACACACACACACACACACACTATTACAACGAGCGAGACTCGAGTAAATCACTACGCACACCACATATCGCTAGGCTATCAGGCTCTCCCCCTATTGGCGATGCGGGTTGCAATCAGCAGCCCCCGGGCCCGAGCGATATATATTATATTATAGCGCGCGCTGCCGCAAGGTCGCAGAATCCGGCTCAATATTAAACCGTCGGTCTCATAGAGTTATATATATTAGAGAAATAACGCATAAACGTGTTCTGTTTTCTATAGTTATAATATAATGTTATTATAACTTATAACTCTGTAAATAGATTTCTTTTGTTTTAATAACTAATCTATAAAGTTTTATAATAATATTATATCATAATTTTTAATAAATACATCTATTTCAAATCTTCAATCAAATTTTCTCTATGCTTTTCATGTTCCTCCTAAAATTGAAGTTCCTGGCCTACGCCCACAATATTAATCAACGTAATATATATTGCGTTTATTTTACTAATATAACACCTAAATCAGTAAATCACCTAAATAAATCAAACAACTATTCCAAGCCACCCTTCTGTCCATCCGTCGATTCATATGATCTGATGATTGATACATATGATCTTAAGATCTATTTGAACTAATTCAAGTCTACATTTTCTTTTATTATAAATAAATTTATTACTGTATTGTACATAACCCTAAAGTAGCAACTCAGTAAATCAAACATACCCTTCTCCCACCACCCCCCTACCCACCTATGATCTATTGCCACCACTCTATTATCTATATTGATCTATTGATCACTAAATTAAACCACTATCACAAGATCATTATATTTATTATTATCTTATATGATTAGTATAGTAATAACAATTAAGTACTTTTGGTTTATAAATAAAAGGAAAAGTAAAACAAAGTGATTTTATTATTTTTAAAAGCCTTTAATATATAATTACAAAGTAGTTCCGCTCTTCAAAAAAAATTTATGACAATGATTTGATGACATACTAATAATATTAATATTAAATAGTTTTAATTAAAAAGATAAATACTATTTATATTAAAAATATATTGAATTATAATATGCATAAATAAAAGTACATAGTTAATACACCGTACTATTAAATTGTAAATTGGATAGGATTTTACTAACGGAACACTATAACATAAAGTTCAATTAACATATTCGAAACTTAATCTATTAATTTTATAATAACTAAGAATGTTTAACCATAATGAATTACTCAATCAATTAAAACTTATTAAATGCAACGAAGAGTCAAGAACAACTAAATATGACCAGCATTATTTCTATTCTATCACACTACTTATCCCTGCAGTAGTTCCACAATAAACTGCACTCGAAAACCATCCCGAGTGAGATAATAAGTTAGATGAGTATTGAGAACATATTAGATAATGCCAGATTCGGTGATCCAATTTCAACACTAAGAGTACCAAGTTACATACTATATACTACTAATGATTATTCGAAATATCACCACTAAAATCTTCTTTACTGATTTCTTAAAAGTGCATATTAATATTCTTCTATTGACTTCATTATCTTAATAAATTCAAAGATTCATTATTATTTATATCGCAACTATCATTGATCAAATCTCGTATGATTTTATGAGGGATTGATATCCAACATAAATATTAACACACAGAACTGTAGATATCGTAGAGGATATTTAAAACTTTGTCCAAACTTTATGAGCATTTCAACTTACTTTCATTGCTTACTATTTCTCTATTAAGAAAATATGGTGACCAGCTATGATAACATACTAACTGTAAAATCAGCCTTGAGATCGTAACTACAGTATATATCAAATTAGTTCTAATGATTCAGTACAATAATAAGTTACTTGAGCCATCGATACCTGGCCGTTATCCACGCTGCAAAGATTACTAGTAGAATATGGCTAAAATAAATCGTCTAAACTGATAAGGAGGCGTACCGATAACTATGGAGATACTGGGAACCTTACGTATATATCAATTTCAAATCACGACCGTCATGGTTGACCTTATATAATCCAGCATCATGCAAAGCTGTAATTACTCTCTAATCACGCATAAAGTAGGGCTAAATATATAAATGACAGAACTTCCAATAAGTTTATCACAAGAAATAAGCCAAATTCGTGATTCTAACCAATTTCCTATTATTATACTTTCTGCTAGAATAAGTCTAACCCAGTTGACCGTATAAGGTAAGGTATATATACATCGTAATACCCTACTGGTAATTAAGACTCTGATAAATGATTAAAATTACCATATTTAAGCGATACCACTCTCCCTAGTAAGTGGGATGCAAATAGAACTTCTTTGCCCGAAGTCTCAGCGACTCTTCTGAATGATTTATTCTATCTTCCATCTCCAAATTCCCTCAGCTCCTGCCATCGACGGCAACTCCATGTCTTTGCTCAATGAGTCCTCCACCGACTTTCC
>JABUQX010124140.1:0-24790 GCA_015478945.1 Trachelipus rathkii | reverse complement strand
GGAGTATAAAAATATAGCCAACAATGAAATATTTACGCTGAATGTATTTTGTTTAATAACCAGTTATATCAGTTTTTTTTTCTGTGCGACTGAAATACTTGAAATTCTCCATATATGCGTACAAATTTTGTTGCAGAATAACTAACTCGTATAATAACAATTAGCACATATACTATAATCCTAAAAAACTTTTTAAATTAAAACATCTCTCATGGTGAAACTAGAAAAATAATGCTTTGAACAGCGTCTACTAAACAATCTGTAATATATATTCAACTATTCTTTGTATAATGGATTTAAATATAATATTATTTAAATTTTCATTATTATATATAAAAAAACTCTAATCCTTACTGGCTTACATATCATATAAATAACAATATAATACTAATAACCTTATTATTTTAATCCCTTATATTAATAGTAAGTAATTAGATCATTATAGGTCGGTATATCTACATACATGGTATTTAGATATATAGTTATCTATACATACTCATGGTTAAATAGTAAACAAATAATTTATAATATTAATATAAATATTTAATCGAATTATATATATATATGTAGGCTTATATGTATTTCATTAAAATCAGAAGAGACTCATATTTATACTTTATATTAGTAATTTATTTAAAGAGTAAACACTGATAATGGTATACTTATCTGTCACTAAATAGATTGTCAATAGAAAACGGGGGGCTAAGATGTCAAAAAGACTCTCTTATTGGTACTAACGTGTTGTCTTTGGCGTTAACAGGAATCGAAAAATTAGTTTTATTTTAATATTTTATTATATATATATTCACGCCACCATTCTCGCACTAATAATTTAACAAACGCTTAGTGAGAATTTAACTTAGTTTTCCATAATTTGATTCCTTAAACTTAATTAATCTCCATAAAACATCACACACAATAAATACACTTTTTATCATGATCCTAGTACCCATTGTACCATAAGAGATATATGGTGCTAAGAGTGAAACTATACTTCAATTTCTTATCATTTTAGGACTCTTTTCCAATGTTAGTTTAATGTGGAAGTGCAGTATAGGAAAGATATATGCTGGTAATAGAGATTGGGTGGATTTAGTAAGGCGTTTGAGCCCAGATATAGAGCGGTGAAAGACGAATGGAGTTGTAGTCTAAAGAAGAATCAAAAGATGTTGAATTTTAACGGTTTCCTGAGTTCTGCCGTTCATTCATCACTATTGCTGGTCTACGTCTCTAACCTCTACTGCTTTTATCTCGGTGGTGTTCTGTCCCCTTACATAGGCCCTAGACCTTCCATTGACTTTGCTGTTTGCGCAAGTATGAAGGATCGCCCAAGCAATCAGACTTCTCATCGTTCGCTTTCCTTTGGCTTCTTACCTGTCCAATGCTTCCTGCCTTTCAGATTTAGAGAGCATCCCCAGAGATGAGTTGGTAGTCTTCCGCAAGAGCGTTAGCGCCAACGCAGAGTGGAGGAGCCCCATCAAGCAGTGAGTAACGCTCAAGGAGATTAGGAAGCCTCACAAGGGAGCAACAGTGACGCAACCTCACGAGGGAGTGTCATTTAAAAGGAACAGAAAAAACGAAAATGAACAGTGAAAATAAATGAGAAATGACTATGAGGTAAGCAGGACTTACGTGGATTAGTGAAGGGTATTATTTATTGGAGCTTTGGCAACACCAGTAGCATGTTGACGGGAACGCGTTTAATAGGGAAAAGACTCTGCTACATATAAAGTGCCTCAAAATTAGATAATGGTTGTCTTGGTATGGTGGCGCCACTCTGATAGTCCAACTTAAAGATAAGGAATCGAGGACAATATCATGCGAGTACTGAGAGGGGCACGGTGTGTTAGATATATACTTTGTGTGGAAAAATTGACGTAGAGAAAAACATGGTCTGTTAATATTATACTAATCGGAATGTGAATTCAAGAGAAGTATTTGATTATTGTTTAATAATTCTCCTGGCCCTATTTTTAGTTATTATGAATTTGAATGGGGTAATATGCAAAGAATTCAAGAATGTACGGAGTAGCATAGAGGAAGTGCGTTTAGATCTGATGGAGATATAAAAAGAGGGAGTATCTGAGGGTACAGATCTTAAGTGTTCCCTAAACTTTTATTTGGTTTTTACCTCGAGGTGAATCTTAGAGTTTCCGAAAGTAAATTCGGGTTAGAAAAAGGTTATCGCGACGGTGTGGAAAATGGACGGTAATTGATTCTTTACGCTACTCACTTACTGATATAAATTAAAAAGTATAAATGTGTGATGGTAGTGTAATTATTTTAAAACACAGTTTAGGATACAAAGTATGTTAATTATCTTATTTGTTATAGATTGGTTTAATGTGGAACAGGCGGACGCAAGACTGGAAGTTTGATCTGAGTTTAAATTATGTTTAGGACTGTATATGGGTTTATTTAAAATGGGTTAAGGATGGATCCCTTAGAGTAATTTGTTGTAGGCAAAATAGTTGTTTAGAGTTTAGTAGGAAGTGTGGCATTGATCAAATTAAAATTTAACTATTCGTGAATGACAAATATATTTACGACTTATAGTCTTCGGGTGTGCATCTGGGTTATTCTGCATGAGGATATTAATGTTATAATAGGTTTTAAAATTAGATATATAGTTGACATGTATAAAGAATATTGGTGTGTGAAGATAAGTAAAGGTTTAGTCTAGGAGTGTCTAATCTAGTTAGGATAGAATTATATAAATCTATCGAGATGGCAATGTGTTTTAAGTGTGTAAGAAAGAATGAGGGTAGTATGAAGAATGTCACGACATAGACGAGTGAGGCGTGACTTAGTTACGATCCTTATCTAGCAAAGCATTAAAATGAGCGGTCTGATTTTTGAGCATCCAGAGGAAGTGTACTACGGCACATTAATGTTAAACTTCAGTTATAGGCGAAGGGTCTCGGCTAGGAGACTTTTTCTTCATTAGCACTAGAGTCATTAGGCCTATCAATTTATATTTTTTGCTATTCTTTTAATATTTTCGTATGTCAATGGTAATGCAGACAACACCTCTTAACTACTCCACAGTAGTCTGATTTGGAAACATTGAAGAAAGGAGCCTGCATGGATAATTTAGATGATACATGAATAAATGATTTAATGATAATGATGATGACGAATATATATAATTAAATATAAGATATATAAATAATTATTACTTTATTTAATTATATATATTTATACTAAATATATTATATTATTTAATATAGATATAATTTATAATCTATATACTATATTAATTTAGGGTAAACGTTAAGGATATATGGATAATAATTTAATATTATTATTTAGTTACCAAAAATTTATTAAAATTAATTGAAAAAAAAATTACTAATAAAAAACAAATGAAATTAAAATAAATACTAAATTTAAATTTTATTTTATATTTAAATTTATATTATTATTATTTTTTATTTATATATTAATATTAATATTCTTATATATTATAATATTTAATTCGTTTATTCTAGCCTGTGGTGTGTTAGTGGATGTATTTATCACGGTGTGTGTGTTGACTGTGTATAGGTGTATGTAAGGAGAGGGTTAGACTTAGGAGTGTTTAGGGAGTTATTCACCTAAATTAATACTGAGTTTTATTATCTATTATTAATATACTCATTTATAACTAATACTACTCCCAATAAAAGTATACTTTTATAAACACTACGAATGATATAAAGGTGATAATGAATATTATTTCTTAAATAAAAAAAATATAAAAATAAAAAACAATATAAATTATTAAAAACAATAAATTACATATATATGTTTGAAAATTAATAATTATGACATTATAAATATTTTATAATAAATATAATAAAAAGTAGAACATTTTGAATTGTATCTAAGTAATTTAATAAATTACAATTAATTAATCCAATTGGCTTATCAGGTTCTAGAGAATATATTTATATCGATTTTAAATAATATAATTAATTTAAGTTATACATATATTAATATAATAATAATAATAATTATATATATATATAATATTAAATAATAATATATATATTTATATATATATATTATATATAATATATATATACGTAATATATTATTATATATATATATATATATATATATATTCTTTTCTTTCTTTTCTTTTTCTCTCCCTGCAAAGGATTCTTCATCCTGTTAGCCGCGCAAGCGTCTTTCTCCAGACATCCTCTGCTGCACTATTCCTCTTCTCTTTAGCACTCTCATTTTTGGTTGCTGGCATCTTTCCAGAGAGTCTCCACCGACTCTCCATCTCTTCCACGGTCTTCCCCTTGGTCTTCTGCCTTCTGCGTGTTCCATTCCCATCTTCCTTTTTCCGCATTCCTGTGTTGCTCATCCTCCTCCAAGATGTCCCCACATCTCAATCTCCCCCATCTATCTTTCTTCAGTATCATATCTCCACCCAATATTCTTCTCTAATTACTTCATTCCTTATTCTGTTTCCCTTACTCTTTCGAATCATAGTTCTTATAAACCCTCAATCTTCTAATTCTTAGTTTCATACCTTAAATCTAACCATACTTAATTCATCTCTTCTCGCATTTGATATTGTCCAATATGTATTACTTTGCAAACCATTTGTACAGCAGACGATCGGTAAAGTCATAATAATAATATTAAAATAATTAAAATCTGAAATAAAAATCACTATTTTATTTTAATTTAACTTCACTAATTACTAGATAGTATTATACTATCTTAATCATCACATTGGGGGTAATAACCGCTTTCATCAACTAATGCCATATACTTTTTCCATCTTCTCGTAATTTCCTCCACTCCTCCCCTTCTGTTTAAAACATCCTCCCGATATAATAATATAATGCAGGTATATATACCAACACCTTTTATTAACTACACGAATAAATAATTTTCACTCCACATTCATCATCTACCATTATAAATAACATCCTCATCCCCTCTTCATATCTCTGTCTTCTCCGAGTAATTAAAATGTTAAAATATTTTACTTTATTCTTCTAATATTTAATAATAAATACGTTTTATCCATCCACATTCTAAAATCACATCCACTTAAGCTCTTCCTCATTATGATATCAAATCCTCCTGCATACATATTCACCCTATTACCTCTGCGAATACGTTATCATCCTCTCATCATCATCGTTACCGCCAACATACCAGAATCGTCGTCATAATGCCTTATGATCCCCTTTTAAATTCTCCCAAGATCTTATTTTCACATCACTTATCCACTTATAACTAACGTCTAAATATAATATATTAAACATGAAGAGGGGATAACACACTCTCCACTGCTTTCACTTCACCTGTTCATTTATTCAACTCTCAAACCATCTATCGTTCTCGCACTCAGTTCTAACATTACAAAAATGCAATTTCTTACTTCATTAACAACTTTCTATATTGCATATCATTTATAATCTATACACTACACTCCATTATATTAAATTCGTTCACTCCATTTAACCTTAAGCTATATTTTTCCTTGGCACCAATCAGACTACCTCTGATTAAAAAGCCAAGGCCTTACATTATTTCCACAAAATTTAGGAACAATTCAATTTTCGCAACCATGATAATCCAGGGATAAAGGTGCTCACATGACCCAATAGCAATCAAATTGTGGCACCTTTTGAGCAAGAGGGTTCAATGAAACGCTACGACCACAAAATAAAGACCATCTCTTTGACAAACGGCCGCCATCTTCTCCGAGACATTCTTAGTATGAATTAAGAGGTCAGGAATAGTTGTCTCTCTCCTATTCATATTTTCCTCCCGTGTACTACTGTTTTTTCTCCGATGTCTAGGCTCACTTTCCCACATCTTGTTCGCAGTTCTCATACATTCTCAGCCTCCCTGGTCTTGGCATCCTCAATATTTCGATCCGGTATATGTGTATCGGCCAGTATACCGGATCATCAGTTCGAAGCATATACCTCCTACAAATCTTATTACAGCTTCCTGCGATCTCTATTTACTGTGTTATATAAGTGGGTATTAACCGAGGCATTTATATAGAGCATTTGGGCCGGGCACTACCCCTTTGCAGAGCTACTCCTCTTCACGCTCTCACAAACGAACAAAACTCTGTTAGTTAACAGGAGGGCATAACATGACCATTTTATCATGAGTGATTCGGCTCGGGCTCATAACAGCTATACCTCTTGCGAGACTTACCTACCACACAGCCAAATTAAGACTCCATTAATAATAATCAGTAGCTTGGAAAGAGAGGTATTTCGGAAGTTACTCCTTCAACGGAGTTAATAGTGTATAAGGATTTCAGTAATAAGTATATTCATAAGAAAAGTGTTCATGGTTTAGTAGGTGTTAGATAGCTAAGCATTCGATTATCTTGAAGAATGAATTGGATGAGTATAAGAGAGAGAGAGAGAGAAGAGAAGAAGGGTAAAGTGAGAGTAAGAGAGAGAGAGAGAGAGAGAGACTAGAGATAGTAATAGAGATAGTTACTTGCTTTTTTATTATATCTCAATTATAGTATAAAAATAAAAAACTTTACTAGAATGAATGCAACCCCTCCTTTTAGATATATAATATATATATAATTAATATATTAATATATATATATATTATATATATATAATATATATATATATTAATATTAAATATATATATATATATATATATTAATATATAATATATATATAATATATTATATTATATAAATAATATATATTTATTAATTATAAAAATAATATATAATATATATATAATATTAATATTAATATTTTATATACGGATTGTTTATATATTTTATCATAATTTTTAAAATCAATTACTATCAAAGAGTTATAAACATCCGATTTACCGCAATCCTCACTATACCAATATTTAGATCCGCATCCCGCATACTCGACATCCTCATCCTCTTATAAAGAATCCGCATTATATTATCACGCATATTATTAATACCGAACCTAGTCCAAAATATTTATACATCCGGTATCCATACCACTAAATATATTTACAAATTATCATGAATTAGTTAGAGCTCATAATCACTATTAGTATAATAGAGAACAACTCTTAATTGACATAAACCTAAACGTGAACTTAGGAGATGAGATGTAAAAAAATACGAGAAATATTAGAACATATATCAAACTAGGATCATGTGTTTTAGAGAGACAATTTGTCATTCTGTATATATATCTTGCGCTAGATTCAACTGAGAGGGAAGTAAGACAATACATTCAACTAATATAGAAATTTTATATATAAATTTACTAGAAATAAAAAAAGTATGTTCATAATTATTATTTATAAAACTATACGAGAAGTATTACTTATCCTGATTTTATTTTTTTATGGTCTTAATAAGTTCCCGTTATTCTACAGTAAATTATAATAACAACCATTTATATATAGTATTATTATTATTTGACTCCAATATTATAGTTGAATAATTCAGATAATAACTTCAACAGGTCACTGTTCAATGTCAAATGTTTCTGGTGATACCGGGTTTTTAGGTGTTTAATTGATAGGGTGAATTATCGTACACAATAAAATTTAGGGTAATTTGAGTAAATTACTTATAAGCTAGAGAAAAGATAGAGAATAATGTTGTTAGCTTTTTTGATTATGAATCAAAGAGGATAAGATTAGATAGAGAACTCTAAGTTAAATAACTAATACTTATCGCAATATAGTTTTTAAAAGTTAAAACTAGTTGTTACATGTCTTCAGCAGCAGCTGTAGAACAATAGGAGAGTAAATCAGAGAAAAATTTAATATTTGTGTACATAAAGTATATAATATAGTATATACCGAAAGAAGAAAAATGTTATATATAATACATAATATAATAACTGTTTATTGCTAGTAACTCATAATATATAGAAATAACTTGATGTGTACTAAAGCGCTATGTCAGCATAAGTAAGATTTCAAATAAATGCGAAGAGAAGAGGATCAAGCATAAAAGAGTAAATAGGGTTCAGATATATAAAATTGGTAAATATAATTATATACGCGTTCAGAAGATAATATATATACATAGTAAGTAGTTAGATAGATTGTATTATACTTACAAGCCTTTTCATTAGTAGGAAAGTTATAGTCAGAAAATTAAAATCACGTATTCAGAAAGAACAGTAAGGTATGAAGTATTTGACAAAGAGCGAATGTCACTATAGCAATAAGGTCTTTATAACTAAAGGTTTATAACTCCGCCTTAACAGACACGCGATTTTCATATACAATTGTGCCCAAGCATTTACCCCTCTGCTAGTAATAAGCGTGAGGTTTACTCCGACGAACATATATTCTCAGCACCTTCGAGGAGCTCATAGAGAAATGTGGGGAATGAGGATGTCAATGGTTTATGTGTATATTGCAATAGGTGGCCAAAACATTGCTTATTGAAAAGTAGAAGGGATTTGATAACATTCCAAAGATGGTTAGCGGCACTCATACTGAATCACTAAAAATATAGGAAAACTCCATAGGCATGTAAGTGATTACCATCTAAATACTAGGAAACTTTTTCTTAGATAATTAAGTTTATTATGTGAGAAAAATTAGAAAATATTGATAATCATTTTATAGTAGAAAACTAATTTTTAGGTTACGGTTTATTATAATTAAATTTATGGTGAGTAAGTAAGTACGAATTATCTAGGTAAAAAATAATATCGTGGAGTATATTTCTCAGAATCACCGTTTAATATATATATATAACTCAATTAATGTTGATAAAAATAAGTGAAAATAAAATTTGAAAGCTTTATCAAATTAGAAATTAGGAAACAGACAAATACGTTTGTCATTACTTAATTCAGGCAATCACTCCTACTTAGATAGGTAAGATAAATTGAAGAGAGAGGCATAATGTATTAAATAAGAGTAAAATAGAGTAATGAGCTGGATATTAAGCTATAGACGTTATATGACACTGATTACGATGTTAAAACAAGATTTATAGAGAGTTTGTATGACAAAGTTGTGAAGTGTTTTTGTAATCGAATTCAAAAATGAATCAGAATCGGTGCACAAATATAGTGTTAAAGCAGACGGTGTAATTGGCTAAATATTATATAACAATTTTAGAAGAAAGAAGAGCATGAAAGCAACTTCCACTCCACTATTGTATTTAAGACAAATTGTCAAACTATATATTACTAGTTCAGGACGAACAGACTACAGAACAAAATTTAATCAGAGACTATATACTTTTTTATTACGCAACACTTGGTCGTCAAAATAAAAGTAGTTAGGCAGTGAGCATATTTCACCATTCACCTTTAGCAATATGAGGATTAGTTTAATCTTTAATTTGAATTTAACTTAATATAGCGATATCTGTCCAGGTAGGTAAAACTCATTGAGGTTGGTTGTTTTATATACATATCTATCACAATTCAAAAACTTATTGTTTTTTATTCTTGGTGGATTTTTAAAAATAATTAGATTTTATGTATTTTTGTTTTAATATTCTTTAAAAACAGTAAGTTATAAAAATTAGTTAGATTACAATATTGTTTTATGGATAAAGAAAGAGAGGAGAGCAGGAGGGTTGCAAGAGAAACATTAATAATTGAAAAAAAATTTATTTTAAGAAAAAATTAGATAACAGCATACAATAATTGTCACTACTTGAATAAAACGTCGAAAATTCCTAATAAACTTTATAAGGAGTTTAGTATACTCGTTTGCATATATTCGGTTAAAAAAATCTCGCATAACGCCATAGGAGAACAATGTTCTATTATCAGGGTAACTAACACTGTTGTTTTATGGATTGTGAAATACATAAGAGGTGGTAAAATTATTTTCATCAATTTCAATTATACACTGCAAATCTCACACTATAGTTACAGATTTACTACTTATTTACCTAGTCTTTATTTTATCATTAATTTTATTATAATTCTTGATTTAAAACATTGTGTTAATCAGTATTATGTATATATATAAAGAATTATATTTTTTGAACTCAATAATATATATTATATTATAATATATATATATATTATAATATTTAATAATTTAAATATTTAATATTATTTATATATATATATTATATAATATATTAATATATATTATTATATATAATATTATTATATATTAATATAATATATATTTAATTATCATTAATTTTATAAATATATATTATAGCCTTTAAAAATCTTTTAATTAATACCTTTTACCTTGCTAGAATCCTTCTTCAAATCAATATCTACTCGAAACTTTCCGTCAATCCCAACATTTAAACAAAAGTACCTGGGCCGGCCTTTCTCCGGCTAATCTCTATTAAGGAGTAATTCCCTTTGAGTGTTATTACTTGGATTGTTAGAGTAGTACAATATTTTGAGAAGAAGAAATAAAATGATGCACATTTATATCTCGGAGGCTTTAGTTTGCATTTATTAGTGCAAATTATTTGAAGCATTAATTGTTATGGTATGTTAGATATTAATTATTATTATGTAGGGTTATTAGCATAATAAGAGGGTTAGGGGCGCATTCATCTATAATTATTGTGAGTAACTCATTATAATAAATGATAATGCTTATTATTGGAATATTAAAGGAATAGGGGAATTATATAAATTACGGATGCATTTCTCTGATGGGTGGATCATTGTAATTATTAGTTTGTTTTCTTAATATATATATGTGTAAGTATATTACTATTGGTAATTAATTATGACAACGTGATATTGGTATTATGTTCTTTCATCATGATAACATGATATTGATATTATTTGTGTCATTATGATATCATGACATTGGTAATTAAGTTATTTATTTTGATAACGTGATATTGTTATTATGTTCTTTTATCATGATAACATGATATTGATATTATTTGTGTCATTATGATATCATGACATTGGTAATTAAGTTATTTATTTTGATAACGTGATATTGGTATTATGTTCTTTTATCATGATAACATGATATTGATATTATTTGTGTCATTATGATATCATGACATTGGTAATTAAGTTATTTAATATGTTAACGTGATATTGGTATTATGTTTTTTTTATCGTGATAATGTGATATTGATATTATTTGGGTCATTATGATATAACAATGGTAATTGTTATTTATTATGATACCGTGATATTGGTATTATGTTATTTTATCAATTATTATATAAAAAAATATAATTTTTATGCTAAAAAGTAATTTAATTAAGATTAGAAAGAAATTTTACCTTTGTAGACAGAGATACTTCCCGTTAGTTGTAGTTCCAGTTAGCTTGGGTTAAGTTTTGCTTCATTCGATCAAATTGCCTTTCGGGAGAATATTGATATATAGGTTTGACTGACTACCGGAATTTTGCTCACCGCTCCGTACAGCACCAAATGGAGAGCACCACCCACCACACCGCACAGCACCAAAAGTCATTCTATTCGTACCGCACTGCACCGTAACAGTGAAATTGCATTCCTCACAGCACCGTATCGCATCAGATTGAGCGTACCAAGCACCACTACTCACCTCACCGGGAGAGTGAAATTGTGCTCCGCACCGCACCTCACCCGGTTCGTCGGCCAACCCTAATTGATAGTATTATTTCGATATTTTTTCTAGACCTTCAAAAAGCTATAAAACTTTCATGCTGTTTTAAACACTTTAATTTTTAACACATAGATAACCCATAAAATTTTAGTTACCTATATTATAATTTATTGATAATAATGAGGCAGAACTAAGTGAGACAATAGCTATAAGAATAAGTTATGGAAAGGATAGTAATAGGTAAATAAATAGCATTACGATTACTTGTTGGATCTAATACTCAAAATATACAAATGCATAAAGATCAGAGTTCTATACTCCCAGTTTGAGTAACGGGGTATATATATATATTGGGTACCTCAATATAGGCTCCCTATGCTATTCACATGTATATTTTTTCAATAATATATATATATATATATATATATATATATCGCGTGAGTACTATGTACGTGAATATCCAGTAGTATATAGCGATATAAATGTCCGTCGATAAGATGAGGACTTCTTATAAATGATTTAGAGTAAACTTAATATTCCTCATGCCTCATATATTGTTCTATATGTATTGTAACAGAAAAATTATTTTAAATGGTACAAAAGAATATTTGTCTGTTTTTCTACATTTCTCTCTCTCCTCCTCCTTCCCACTATTTATTTTATTTATTTACTTTTTATATATTTACTTTTACCTATTGATTATCATTTTGACTTATTTCGTTGATGTGTTATTACTATTTTCTACTCCTACCATTATTTGTGGCTTTCCGTGCACTCATATAATGCTATTTACTTACACTTCATATTCTATTTATTCTCTCTCAATTGATATACAGATTAACTCATAAATTTGTCACAGTGATGGCAGGGAATTCAAGTTTAAGGTGTAAGT
Source organism: Trachelipus rathkii (assembly GCA_015478945.1). Taxonomy (NCBI): domain Eukaryota; kingdom Metazoa; phylum Arthropoda; class Malacostraca; order Isopoda; family Trachelipodidae; genus Trachelipus; species Trachelipus rathkii. Next base: position 12,399 of record JABUQX010124140.1, on the reverse strand, counting down.
GACCTCTACATGGGTTTGTTCATTAATGTAAAGCCTCATAATTATCCATTCTTGTTGCATAATGTTATTATTCCCATCTCACAATATTCGTTAAATTAATTTCAATATTTAGTCTTATTAATTTTCAAAAATATGTTTCTATAATTTTCATTATACTTTAGGTATATTGTATATATGATACCACAATGCAACATCATTAACAAGTACTCCAATTCATTATTATTAATTTATATAGATTAGTACACTTGGTTATGGTGACTTATATAATGGGGATTGAGTAGAATTGTAGATTAGTATTGGTTTGTATTATAATGTGAAATTAAACTACTCTTATTTCCAGTTATTATTATATTATTGATTATGATATTAACCCTTATTTATGGGTTATATTATTTTTTTGTCATTTTCCATCTTTCATTTTCTCATTTTCATTTTCATTTGGGCACTTTTCATTTTCATTTTCTTTGTTGCCATTTTATTTCGTTTCCATTTTCCCTTTTCCTTTTTCCTTTTTCCTTTTCACTTTCATTTCATTTTTCAATCTTGATACACCTCCTATATATCAATTTTTACAAATATGTTCACAATTTTAATACTATGTGACTTGCTTGTACTTTCTATCGATTAGAATTTAGCTAGATTGTTAATTTTGAAGTTTATTAAATTTAGTTTGGTTGTTCATTTGTTACTACTTTTTTCATTCATCTATTTAGTACTCCCTCAATTGCAAATTAATGCTTATTCATCATTGTTATATTATCTTATGGTTCACTTTACTTGATAAACAATGGAGTTTGATCATCTTTATATCATAACACACAGCATTGTAAAATCATCATTATATTGTGCACTTTGTAGAGCTTGCGACAACAAACTAAGTATTAGAAGTGGTAAGGAACACTGAGCCCATCGGCTCGCGAAAACTAATAGATTCATTGAGGAGTCACACTAACATCGTGACAAGTGGTAGTTTCAATAAATAACGATCCCCAAATCATTAATTCAAATCTAAATAATCTCTACCGGAAAATCTATAAAATATGCTTCTCAAAGACTGACTCCCTCCCTCAAACACATCATCACGTCTCCCTTACACTTCTATATCATGACCCTAATAAAAATCTGCCGGGGGAGGATTTCAATACAGGTTGATCTAGTACCACCCGCGCCGCCATTATGCAAAATATTCGAGGCAAATTAAACTGTCGGTCTCTCTCCCTCCTCTCTCTCACAGGGGACTTAATGTTATCATAAATTGGTTTCGTTCAACTACATAACGGCTACCTTACACGTCCAACAACGCAGAAAAAATAGATATCCGTCATTCAATGGATCATATCTGCGGGGATCCTAAAACTGGAAGCGTCTGAAAATACTCTACGTATTATATGAAAATCATTGGAAATCCTGTTAACAGTATCACAACCTTTTCGCATGATATGTCATGCTAGAATACATTTAATCCAAGGCTATTATATTATCATACGACAAAAAAATATATCATACAAACGGACATGAAAGTATGGACGTAAACAGTGGACTGAATTTGTTTATGTTAACCGTGTGCCTGAGAGTAGTTACAAAGCTTCTGAAATTACATAGAAGAGCGAGAGAGTGAGAGTGGAAATTGACACTTTTTGTAATCCTCACAATACAGGTAAAGACACCGACGCGAGAATACACATCGGCATCGTCGAAAAATTTCACACTCGTTCCTTTCCAAACACTGGTCTGTAAGAGTATAAAGCGTGAGTGCGTGAGCGACAGAGTGCATTCCCTTTGTGTACAACAATATTAAATCGTTGGCGTCTAATAAAGATCAAAAACCAATGGCTTAACACCAGCTCGCTTTTATACAGTATACCACAATACCAGCTTCTTACCGAAACTATAAAAAGCGAGAGATATTTCCCTGGTGCATTACAAATAATAGCGCGAGGTGCCAAGTGTATAACACATATGGTAATAACAAAGTTCAAATGCGGTAACCCAAGTATCTGTACGAACAGTCAAAGATGCCCTAAAAACAGAGACTTACACAGGTATTGAGCAAATCACTATGGACGTCGAAGGATCAGCTTGGGGGTCTGATATTAATCAATTGCCATGCAACTAATACAAAGAATAGCAAGGAAAAAAAGAATCCTATTCAACAAATTTGTCCACTCCTAAACCCAGAACTGAGAATTCTTACGAAAAAACATCAGAGATAAACGGAACCTGCAACGGGCTCGCAAGAGTCAGTACTCGCCAGGCGACTATAGCCTCCAAACGAAGTCTGTTAATATATATTGGAACCCCTTGGTATCAGAGATAAGCGAGGTAAATCTCTGAAGTTATGTGAACGACAAACCACGAGAATTTCAAAGGCGATCAAAAACGAAAAAAGATCCAAAAAGAAGAAAAAAAAAAGAGAAAAAAAGAAACAATAAGTAAAGAAACAAAAAATTAAGAACCATAAAAAAAAATATTATTAAAAAAAAAAAACTAAATGAAACAATAAAATGACATAAAAAATAATAAAGAACAAAGAACTTAGAAAAAATAATCAAATTCATATAATGGATACGTTTTTTTTCTCTCACCAACGAGACTAGAGAAATCGTCATTGTGTCCTTATAACTTGTTTCCTCTAAATCCCGAGTTTCATCTGTCTCAGGATGGTTTACAAAAGGTAATAGGCCGGTTTGAAAAATGAACAAAAATAAAATGTGATTATGTTCACCTCAAATCCCCAATCACAGCCTCAAACTCGCTGCCGACAAAATAGCCACCCCTTAAAACACTTGTTACAATGAAATCATTTTGACATGAAAAGGTTAATCATATCTCAACCAAATATATTCACCCGTACCTTGCAATATATTTGGAGAAATACCGCCCCTTTACTAATCCGAGCCCTATATGGATAATGGCAGATACCTTCATTCATGCGCATATGCCCGAACCATACTTTCAGAGGAGCGACTTAATAGCTATTCAACAAAACACGATTAGTAAAAAATTTTTTGATAATAAATAAATAGATAAATATTTTATAATTATTTTTCAATAATTAATAGAATATTTTACAATCATAAAACAACATTCTCAAAATGGGATCACCTTAAATTTGAGCTAAACAATTTAAGCAAATCATTTGCTGATCCCCTAACATTTGTAACTTAACGAAAAACTTAATTACAGATAATTATATAATAAAAAATTAAAGACACACTCCCAGCTATTATTATTAGATTTCACAAAAGCTTTTGACACCCCCCTGATTGGATCATGACATCTACTTAACTTAAGTAAAATGAAACAAATAAGGGCTATTTAGAGAGTGGGATCTAAACTTACATGCGTTTAAAAAGCTACTTAAATAAGTGCAAGGAGAGATCTTCATATAACGTGTAAATGACTTAAATTGAATAATATTAAATCAGTGCCAACATTTCACCTTATCAACCGTAACGAAACCCACCAGGGCCAATTCTTGGAGACCGTTTAAAACTATTTACTCTATATATTTACAAATGGAGATCTAGTCAAATATCTCATGACGACTTCTTCGTATCTCTAATGAATGGATACGATACCTTCACTTATTAATAAATGACAAGATATGTCCGAGACATCTATATACATCGTAATAGCTACAGTAGACACATTATAACTCAAAATAATAATGAAAATGGTATTAAGATTGCTATTATAAAGCTATCTTTTAAAATTTAAATAAATACAATCTTACAATTATTATTTAGCTATTAAAACAATATTTATACCGCAATATTAAATTCCTCAAATTAAAAAACGTTCTAATTCCAAATGTTCCAATCTGATAATGTGAGGAAGTTTCATAACAAAAAATTGCTAGTGTACGGCGGTTCTTATGACACTGTAGGAAGAAATAGTCTGAAGACATTTATATATATAGAGAGATCATATTTGATTCTCCGAATACCCTTAGTTAACTAAGCGAGGACTTGCTCGGATGCATTGGCATACTATGTATATTGCTAATAAAATTTAATATTAATCATATTGATTCACACTCCCTTATCTATTTTCTTAACTTCCTTAAAGGGGGCCATTTCATTTTAAAATATATATATTAAAATATATATAATCTATAATACGCCTTATTTATGTAAAACTTTGGTTCTATAATGAAGATAATTAAAATAGACAAACATATACAACCAAAAATTCCTCTCCTCTATCGTTTAACATTTACTGTCTTCCTCATCTCGAAATCAACCTTCCAACTCGGGGGTACCCCACAAGTAAAACTCAGTTAATTCAACTCTTTGTAATTGTAAATCAAATATTACACCGAAGGGTTGGAGTGTCGCCTCATTAGCAATACACGAGACTGTTTATACTATGCCAAACCTAACACAAACCATCCTCTCTCATTACTCTAAAAACCTAAAGGATATTGCAAGTTTAAAGTAAGAACCTTTAAGCTCCATCTAAAAGCAATATCCCTAATACACTAAACTAAGACGTAAAGAAATTACACTCATAATTAACTTTATCACCCTATAGCTACTCTCACATACGACAATGCGACTTTTTGACTCCGTCATAAATCTTTTCATTCAAATACCACGCTATATAGACAATGTTGCCAGCGAAGCAAAATTCATAAAACTAAAATCTTAAGAAATAATTAATTGCATAAACCCGTAGGAATTCTATCTTAATCGAAATTAAGGGAACTTAATATTAATACAATTCCCACTACTAAAGCACCGTCCCAGTGCATACAAAGCAAGCTAACATTTTAATCGTTTCAGAAAACTCTCATATTTCCAACAAGACATCATGAAACCCCATAGAACTCATACCAAAATCATGATTCTGCTATAGAACAAAAACAGAAGCAGTAGAGACTCGCTTGTGAAGCGACTCTTCAAAAGGAACTGTCAAGAAGTTCATTACCTCACCACGCGAAAATCAATCTAACAACTACACAGTTGAAAGGAATCTATAGTTCTATTGAACTCTATATTATTAATTATTATTATTCGTATTTAATTATCTCTTAATTATATGTTATATTCTTTACTATTTACAGCATTATATAATTATTATATTATTTAAGTGCTCTAATTCATAATCCTGAACTGAAGAAATTATTATGTAATTATATTTAGTTTATCTATAGACGTTAGCGATCAAATATTTATTATTATCATTTAATTTATTCCTAATAATCTATGACTTATTTTATCTTATTATCATTAATATTATATATTATCATTAATATTAAGTTTAAATTATAAATATATATAGGTCTATTAAATCTATTATTATTATTATATTATTAATTATTATTTTAAACTCTAAAAGAGTTACGATATTAGAAAAAAAAACTCATTTATTAATTATTATTATTATCTCAATTATTAGTTTAAATTATTTAATTTATTAACAATTAATTATTATTATTGTATTATATTCATATGGAATGTAATTCATTACTCATAAAATTATAATAATTACTTGTAGATATTAATAAATGTATTATAATTATTTTATCTCTATTATTGTGAGTTACTTATTTATGTACATTTAAATTATTATTATTACTCAATTATTATTATTATATCATCTAATATATTTAATTATTATTATGTATTTAATTTATTATCTATTCTATGTATTCAGCTATTATGTAAATTATTATAATTGTGCGTATTGTAATTATTGTAAATTGTAGTTGTTAATCAGGTAATTATATCAAATTGTAATTATTTTATGTATTATTAGTTATTATTTATTATTATTAAGTTATTTAATTAATTGTGTATTATACAACAAGTTTCGAATAACCAATTTATTTTTTTCCAGTTATTTATATATATTTCATTCTTTTACATATATATACTATTTATTTATTATTTGTATATATATGTACAACTATAATATTATTAATATAAATTATTTTATAATATCAATTATCTAATTCACTATACATATCACAATTCAATCATCACAATCAACTTATTAATTATACTATATACTATATTCATATATCTTACAATCTCACATACTAATATCACACATCTCATTACATTGTCACAACACATACCATTATATATTATCTCAATTTATAATAATAGGAAATAGATATGTATCGAAGTTTGATTAAATATTATCAGCACTGATGTGTAAAACAGGGTCTAATTTTTATTTTTTAATTGAATCTATCTATCTATATCTACTCTATTATTATTATTTATTTTTATTATTATATATATGTGATTATATCATTCACTGTACTCTCTCTCTATTATCTCTCCCTATTCATTTTTACTTAGATCACATAGCATTAGCGAACAAAGTAGTAACTGATATCATTTATTATTTAATTTGAATAATAATAATATTTGCAATATTATTATTTAACTTCTATACTTGGTTTTAAATATATTTAATGACAATTGTAAAACTTATTTTAGTTATGATTTTTATTATATTATTTAACAATATCTTTTATTATGTATATATATTAGCATCTCCACTCTATTTTATACATTATGGAGTAATATCAAACTTATTAAGCATTTATACATAATAAAATATATTATACTTATTTATTATTATTATTTATTATTATTATTATTTCAATTTCATTTATTTATATATATCATATTATGTATATTATATATTATTAATTATTATTTAGTAGTAGTTACAAGAAAAAATATAGTTAAAGTATATGGAAAATGTAGTTAAAAAGTTAGTAGTATGATTAAACCGCTCAGTAGTTATAAAAGCCATCTTCTAATGTATAATACTCTGTATGTACTCATCATTGGACATGATATTATCAGGAAATTTTATTTTATTTTAATAAGATTACTGTACTTTTTAATTTCGATGTTCGGTGTGCATAACTAGCATGCAGAACATTCATTATTATTAGTCATTATTAATATAATCTAATTTATTATTAGCTAATATATACATACTCTTCCATTATTTACTCTCAATATGGAGTGTTGAAATATAAGATATTTGATTTATTATATGTAGCGCACACAACTCTCTTATTTAATATTAACACTCATATATAATCATCCTCATTACTCTCATTATCTTGTATTATTTCATTTCTCCATTATGTTGTTATTATATGATTTATTATCAGTAATTTATGCTTATATATGTAGTTATATTTTCTAGTTAGTGGTAATTACGTTATCTATATTACTCTGAGTTGTCTGCTTTTTATTAATGATTATTAGTATTAATTTATTTTTTAATCGGTCTATTATTATTATTATCTATTATTAATTATTACTGTATTATTATTAATTATTCATTATTCAATTTCTTCAATTCAAAAAGTTTGTTAAATAATTATCTATTAATTATTTTATTTATTTTATTATTTGAGTTATACTCATCTGAGGGAGTTATTGTCCTTTTTGATTAAATTCATATATTCATAGTGCATTGTATTATTTATTTGATTATTATATAATTATTCAATATATTTATAATTATACCTCCATTATATATTTTAAAGGACAAGTGTCATTATTATTATTACTTTATTATTCTTATTTATTCCTCTTTTTTTGTGGATTTTTATTCTTATCATTTTTATACTTATTGTATTAATGTATATTTCGGGTCATTCTTTCAAAGGGAGCGACGACACTGGTGGTTGCAATTAGCAGACCCAATTTCGATAACTAGAGCGCAAAAGAATCATTACTAGTTTATGTATACATTTTAATATAAAATTTCCCTGAACTAATTTATATATATGTGCTAAAAATATATATTGATATATAGTGTAAAATAACTGTTGAATTTATTCTCCTTCTCTTGAATAAAGTTTGTATAAGTATGTAAATTACAATTTATTTGAGTGTGTACAAAACATTCTTTTAGTGCTATTATTATTATTATTAATACAATTATATTAACTTATATTTAATTATGTATTTTCATTCATTTATCTCATTTATTTATCATTTATTATTTTTATCTTATTGATTATTATTATTCTCTCTCTTACTTATTTTTATTATTTAATTATTATTAATTTATTATTATATGTTTGGACTTATTAATATATTTATTATTCATTATTATTTCTCGTTTATTGACTTATTCATATTAAGTAAATGACAGATTACTAGATAATGTAGGTATCAATTCCTCACAAATAGTTATATAACTACCAACAAATATAAGTGAAGGAATTATTCGGCACAGTATTAATTATTTATATTATTATTATTATGACTCTTCTTCTTTTCTTATCCATAAATTAATAATATTTCTATATTTGCATATATTATTATTATTTATTTATTATTATACATTTGATTTCGGAGAAAATATTATTTACTATTTAATTTAATTATAATATGTATTTTTTATCCTATTTAGTTATTTTTTTCAAATTAACCTTTTCATCGTTTTTTCAATTATAATTCTACTCAATAGATCAGATTATACCATTATTCTCCCTAAAATAATCTCTAAATATGATTAAGGTCCATTATTTGATTATTATTATTATTATTTATATATTATTTGTACGCACTATTAGTGAGCTTAACTTTCTTTCTTATAATCGACTGTTCCCATTGTGTTTATAATCTATTTATTTTTGATTTTGACTCAATAATCTCGTTTATAAATAATATAATAATACTATATTATTGTATAAATTTATGTCATTTATTATTGCTCCTTAATGTTTATCCTCTTATTGTTAAACCTCGTGAGTATATTATTTGCCATTGAATTTATTAATGTAATATTTATATTTATTATTGTATTATATTATATCCTCCTCCTCCAAGGGGTGAGGTGCACAACACACACTGTGAAACAATTGATTTATTGCAATAAGAGTTACGACTTTCCTTACACGATTCTCCTTCCTTTCATTATGTAAAAAATTAGTTTGAAATTTATCTTGGATAATCATTATATCAAATATATAGCGTTCCATAATATATATATATCGCTATATGAGTGACATTTTTATTGACAACTTATGTTATATAGTCATAATAATACCATATATTACTGATACAGTGATATCCTATTGGAATAACGCTATTATATATATTAATATATTTTAATATAGTTGGCATTCTCATAATTTATATATATATTAGTTCACATAATATTGTAATTGCTTATTTAAGTTCCTCATACTTGTTTATCACTTAAGTACAACCTTACCATTCTCCCCTCTTGTATATGTTATATTAGTTTACATTATTGGTGCAAATCTATATCTATACACACAAATAAGCTTAGGATATAGAAATTTAGATGAAACATTATATAAATTTTGCCCAAAGAACCTCAGTATCAATCCCCAGTTACTATATAATATATATATTACTTATAATACCACTACATAGGCAAACGGAAAACGGCGTGTAAAATCACATACTGTTTATACCCACTATTTTGGTTTACCTTTTACGAATTATACGATTTCTCTTGCCATTTAATTTTTAATTTATTTTTATTTGACTGCTTATTATAAAAATTGAGACATTTAGGTAGATAAAATGCAATTCTCCCTCGTAACCACCTTATTTATTTTTCCTCCCTTTCTAATACAATGATATCTCTGCTAAATTTGGGAAAAAAAGGATATATGTTAAATTGCGAATTCATTCATCTCGAGTGCCCACAGTTCCCAACATTACACCACTGATAATGCTCATTTATCGTTCTATACAGAGTACCAAGATTATCCCACCGCTCTGCGTGAAATTCGTCATGAGACGGGTTATCCTATACCACTATGAGTATACGAATTGTTTACTAAATAGCATGTTACTAATTAGTAACATGGTATATTGAAATCGTAGCTGGAATATCGCATAAAAATTAGTATATTGATATTACATTCTATTCCCTTGTATATAATAGGCTACTAACAAGAAGTGCGCTTAGAGATTGCGTTTATTTAATACATTATCTGTATTTTCTCTTCTATACAATTGAAATCCTGGCTTTATCCATGAAACAAAAATATATATAAAAGTAATAATTACCATTTGGTAATAACCGGTTGATAGAATTAAGAATTAAATATAAATGATCTATTGTCACAATATTTGTTATTAAATACCAAATCAGTTTTCGTAAACTGAACGTGTCTATAGAACCTCAATATAGTTTTCATTAATATTCAGCTGAACATTAATTACTATGCATTGAGAATATACTTGTCTGCGCAAAGTTTATTCTCCGTCACATGTAAAAAATCCATTCCTCAGAAGGAAACAATACACTTGGAAAAACATCCCCCTTCCCCACACTCTCACAGAAAATACAATTTACATTAAAACTGCCTTCTCTTTGTACGTCCATTTTAAACGATATACCTATATATACTCCTAAACTTTTCTATAAATAATTTATATTATATATATAATATATTTTAATAATTTGTTATAGTATAATATATATTATATACTTACCTACATTCTTTACTATATTATAATTAACCCTAGTATGGTTTTAAATGCAGTAAATTTATCAATAATATATATATAATATATAGTACTTAATATTTCGGCATTAACTAACCTACTCCGTGGAAAAAAAAGCAAAAAAAAAATTCGACAGCCTATCATAGTCAAGAAGGTCTTTTAAATGGAGAATTTTTGTTCAAGTTCGTAGATGATAGATGGGTGTGAAGGGCTAGCCAAAAGGCTATTCCCGCTATTTGTGACGCTATCAATTGCCTGATATATACTCTTTGTAATTTATTTACGATTGTTGATCATTAGAGGCAACGAGCCTTTCTCCTGAATATTAGATTGTGATATTGTGGGAGCCCTGAACGATGATGCATAATTTAGGAAATGTCACTTGTATTGTCTGTATACTATTGTGAGAGTTTCTTTATGCTGGCCAAAGTATGTTCTAGCTTGTGATTTCAGTGCATTTAATTTATGTGTGGCTCTTAAAGTGATAATGTTGATGTGGGAAGTTAATGTCATATGTGTATCAAAGGTTAAAAGATCAAACATAGGATGGCGGATTGTTTATCGAGAGGGAGTCTATTGCTTGATAGGAATATTGCTGGGTGGATGTTAGATTCCCTTCTGGCTGGGCTCTGGGGTGAATAAGGTGATAGTGAATTTTTTGAGGTGATGCAGTCATCCTGCTCGTTGTGAGCCATTGTTTAAGTTGGTTTACATATTGTTGCCATTCACCCAGTTCTCTGCATCCTGTATATATAGAGATAGGGATTTTGAGCTGTGACTGTTAGATCTTCATCATAACTATTAATTTTTATGGAAGGGGAATTGAGATGAGAGAGGTCATGCATAAAAAGATTTAAGAATCTAGGTGAAAGAACGACTCCTTGAAGGACTTCATTGCATAACCTATATGAATGGGAGGAGTGGTGTCCTTGGATGACTATATATATATATATATATATAATAATATAATATTATGAGTACTTTCAATTCCTAGGTATTTACTATATGTAACATATATAATATATATATATATATAGGACTATAATATATATAATAAAGCTTATTACAAATAATATTATATAGCTATATAATATATACATATATATATATATTATACTATATACTATATATATATATTAATAGTAATATATAGTATTATATATATATATATATATATATATATATATTATTATATATGTATTATTTAATATTAATATATATTATATGTATACATATAGTGAGTATCTAAATACCTAATTGATCTTATGTTATATATTATCTTTAGTCTACTTACTTTAGAGCTATATATCATAGGAGATAGTATAGTATATATAGCGTAGGATTAATTAATTTATACTATATTTTTATATATGTTCACTATATATATAATACGAATATATATATAATGAGGTATTCTCAATGATTGCGGCCTAACTACTTCTACACTAATAGTATAATAGTAGTAATAAATTTATTATCGTATCTTAATATTATGATAGTATATATCTGTATATTATTGATTATTAAACATAAACATATACTCAATTGCATCTACTAAGATAACGTATAGCGTGACTTCGTTAATAATAATAGTCTATAGATTATATATTTGAGCTTATATATATCATGCATGATTTTCAATATCCTACTAGTCAGTATAGTTATGTATAATACTCAGTAGAGTTACTACTATGCAATGACATTGATATATATAGTATAGATCTTTTGTACTATATATACTATCTCATATGTCCCATATATAATATTACTCAAATCATTATTACCATACTAATACTATCGATTAACTACAATGTATAAACCATAACTAGGTATATATTATACTTATTACTCTCTCATTATACCTATATTACTAATCTTATTACTTGTTATTTAATATAGGTATAGATAGATTTATCTA